>JBBPJQ010000637.1:2884-19176 GCA_038088795.1 Boletus rex-veris
ACGTCCTTGCTCTCCTTCCGAACTGCAGATATGCTAATGGGTCCTCAGACCAGGCCGCTCAAAGGGACACCGTCTTGAACGCTATTCGTGCTGAAATAAACCTTGCCACGGCGCAAGAACTCATCTCGGTACGCATACCCGTGATGCATCGAGCCGTGCGTACTCATCTCACGGCCGTGTTGCTCAGAAAACGTCCGAGAAGTGCTTTGCAAAATGTGTTACGAAGCCGGGAACGTCATTATCGAGTTCGGAAGAGGTAGTTTCGGGCGTGTCTTTCAAGTACTTGGGGTCATGTCTCACTGAATTGCAGACGTGCTTGTCGCGATGCATGGATCGCTACTTGGAGGCATGTGAGTATCATCTAGCCCCCGAATTTGACCGGTGACTCATGTCCCACCCATTAACTTGTAGTCAACATCGTGAGTCGGACACTTACAAGCAGAGCCAACCAACATGGCAGGGAAAGTTCATTATAGTCGTAAACCATACTCTGGCGATCATGTTGTCGACTTCCTTCGACGCTTCACACTCCAATAGATGGCACCATCATTTGTCGAACATCCTTGTAGCCGCACTAATCCGATATTTATTGTTGAACTAAAAGGATGAACAACATATGGGTAAGTATGCTGTGGTGGATAATTAATAGAGAGTTGTTAAACGTGTGTATGCTAGCTGGCGATGCGAGTTGATATGCCCGGTTACAACGAACTGAGATGCAATGGATAGTGTGTAGAGAATGGGGAAGTGCGAATATGTTCTGTGGAACTTGCAACGTTTAGTGTTCGGATGTCCATACTCCGGCCGGATAGTAGAGATTATTGTTGTAATAGGGTCTTGGGAGAGTTAGTATGCGACATAGACATGCCAGGCATACCCGAAACGAAAGGTATTGCTGTGTCGTAAGGGCTAACTGTGCGAGTGCTGGGGGCTGATCGAGCTGGATAGAACGGGGTGGTCAATAGTGGTGGGGATGGCGTTCTAAATGACGTGGGCACATCACTCCCGAGTGGCTGAAGATTGTCAGGGAAGGAGAGTACCCTACTACCGTTCTCGTAGGGAACCGAGTGAACTGAACCAGCAGAATACGGTCGTTGATGTGAACCGTGGGGGGGAAAAGATCGAGAATTTGCGCGACCGGCAGAATGAAAAGGGTGAGAGATATGGTGTTGCAGAGCGGGTTCCGAATGGTTCGAATATGAAATTAGTGGATTAACTTCAATGGTGGGGTGCTGAGGGTATTGGGAATACATGGGAGGATCAGGATCGGGAATCACGCCCGAGGGGGATCGTTCGACAGAATGATGCAGAGACTTGTCGTGTGGAGAGAGCTGTTGACTAGGGGCAGGCGAGGAAAAAGATCGTTTATGAGTGAGATTCAGGTGGTCCGGTTGATGAAGATCCACACTATCCTGTGGATGATGATAGTGATGCCCAGTGTCAGCAAAGGACGCCAGAGGGGGGGGCTGGATCTCTAAAGCAGGTGGAGACGGTTCTTGGGAGTGGTAGCCTAGCGAATGAAGCCGAATGTCTGATCCAGACATATGTACACTTAGGTGACGGAGTACATGAGCGAGTTGAACAGCAGATCCTACGAGATTGTGTCTCAAGACCTTGGTAGCTTGCTGGTCTTCGGTCCAATCTGCACAATTCCTCCAATGGCGGGATTGTTCGGTACCTGGGCTAGGATTGGACGGCGGTGATTCCAGGTAAAACGTTGGTGGTTGAGAGAGATAAAATGAGGCGAGACCAGATCCTGGGGCGGCATTTGTGAATTCGGTATTGACGATGATATCGAAAGGGATCTCCATTTTAAAGCCGTGACCCGAGGATTGGATGAACCAAGTGAGGCAACGTTTGGTGTCAGATAGGTACGCGACAAGGTCGTGCTTGCCAGGGACGCTCGCGATTCGGCGCCAAGCGCCAATGGAAAGGTCGGTACAAGGGATGATGGTGACGGCTGACAACCAACTCGAATCGGTATCAAATGTTTTAAGATGGATATTCATCACTCACGCTCGTCTTCATGCAAAAGGTTGTGTAACTCTGCTTCATACCCAGTGACCAACTGAGGTGGTGTATCCGGTGGCGGTTCTGCATTGCTAACTCGACCCTTTTTACCATCTTGCAGTTTAGCTTTGGCCCGCCTGTGACAGACTAAGTTAAGAACCAGAGAGAAAAGTGGGAACCGACCGATTCTGGAACCAAATTTGTGTCTGGCGTTCCTGCATTCCAAGCATGTCACTAATCTCCTTTCTGCGAGCAGCAGTTGGGCTTCGGTCTGTGGAAAAAAAGCGTTCTAGATGGACGAGCTGTTCTGGTGTGACGCGCGAACGTTTCCGCTTCTCTTTTTCGGCCTTGCCGTTGGCTGCCCGCGGGCGTTGGGGACCGGACGCGGGTTCTTCCATGAGTCGATGGAGTTGGTGCAGGCAAGACGGCGGTACCTACCGCTCGAGGGTGCCGCGTTACAGAGCACAGACATATGTGGCCTGCCGGTGGTGCTTGACCTGACGCCGCTGACATGGAACGAAAAGGGTTAACGTGGTGAGTTTCCGAGACCGCATAGCAACTCCCGGGAGAGGACCTGGCGGAGTACATAAATGTCATGAGGTACGAACGTAATGTGACCGCTGTATACCACTCAGTCCGGATACCTCGGGAGCAACTCTGGACTCAATCCTGACCGAAAAAAAAAAGATCCATCTCAACCAGTTGAGTCGAAGACAGGCAGAGAATATCAAGTATTGGATACGTAGACCAGTACAGGATTGTTGACAACTCGCGAATGTCGTTCCTGACGTGGCACTGGTTTTTTTTTTTTTTTTTTTTTGACGTGCTGCCGAACATGATGCGAGATCCCATCGATGGTGTGGTCGTTCAGAAAGCGTCCGATGCGAGTACAAGCGCACCTGACACGAAAATAAAATTGAAGACTGGTGGCATCGTACCCGGATCCAGTACCAATAGTCCAATAAAATACTGTATACTTACGCTGGTGGCAGCGGATCAACAAGAGGGTAACTGGTACTTACACACCCCGCCTAGCGCAGGGTTCGAACTTGAGGCTGCGGATCCGAACCGAGGAATACGATGAAAACAAGACGAAAGAAATATATCTCACCCAACCGCATCTAGTACCGCGGTCGTTTGGCATCCCTGTCGTCATACCCACCAGGTCCTTCTCGTTTGAGATCGCCCCTGTAACCTCCTCCTCCAGCACCATAACCACCACCAGGCGGTCCATAACCTTGACTCGGAGGACCATAGCCGCCCGGTCCACTAGACCCCCCACCTGTAGGACCATATCCATTAGCATGACCATCACCAAATCCACCTCCCTGATAGCCAATGCCTCCGCCACGTCCACCCCTAACTAAGGTCAGTTGATGTCCAAAGAACAACATAAACGTCCATTACCTGTATCCATCATCGCGACCGCCGCGGAATCCGCCACCACCACCTCGAAACCCTCCACGATCGCCGAAACCACCTCCCCTGAAACCACCACCTCTGCCGCCACGAAATCCGCCGCGATCTCCAAACCCGCGTCCTCCAAATCCGCCCCTACCACCCCTGCTGCTGCTGGGGGTGGTGGTGGTGGCGGCGGCAACAACGGGTGCAGCCTCGACGACGGGTTTGGGTCTCCCGCCTAGACCACCACCTAGTCGTCGCGGCTTCCACCCTCGCACCGTTCGTCCACGTTCGACATCGACCAGGATACGTTTGCCCATTATATGGAGTCCATCAGACTCTTTGTAAGCGGCTAAAGGGGCGTAAGCATAGATATTCCAAACCACAATGTGCAAGAGCGTACCCTTCATATCCCTCTCACGCTCATACACGATAAACGCATAGCCCCTACCGCGGTTTTTCTTGTCTCGTACAATCCTTACCCGTTCAATAGTACCAAAGGTCTCAAACTCGCGTCGTAAATCGTTCTCGGTCGCACTTTTGTGCTGCGTGGAAGAGATTAGAAGAGAATGACATTAAATTGGGATACACTTACTAGGCGGGAGATGAAAAGTGTCTTGTATGGATCTCCAACAGCTTCTGGATCGTCTGCCGGCTTGACTAGAGCAACGCACAAGTGAGAAAACAAACTGTCACCAAAGAGAGCACAAACATGTTTCTTTCGCGATTTTAAACTCTTCGGTTTTTTTCTTCTTACGTTCCTCCCGTCTGATTTGACGTTTGGTCTCTTCTGCAAGAGTAAAAGTAGGTTCTTCGCCTTCTTCCATCGTATCGGCTTCACCGCTCAACATTGTTGCGGTTGACTGTTCCTTGAGTTGCACAAGCATTTCTGCTACTCCAGAGACATCTTTGCGGTGCACGCGGTCAATGTCTCTTCCTACTGGACGCTTATATGGGAGTAGTGGACGAGGCGCGAAAAGTTTGAGAAGGTTTGGAGGTAACAAATGGGTACCGGGCATAGTGCCAGCTCAGGCTGTTGGTTGGAAGAAGTGACTTGGTCCGAGGTCGGGAGGGTCTCAGGTGAATTGTTCAAACTCCGACTCTCATACACTGCTCGTCGTCGAGTACCGTACGTCCGGCACAATCCTCGCATCTGTCAAATCACTGACTGTTTGTAGGCTGAAATGAGGACTTTACTGGCCCTCCAGCCATGTAGTCGCTCATCACTTTTTCGTCGTCTCGTCCCCACCCGATCGTTTCACCACAGCGTCCGCCAGCAAACATGTCCGACCCCACCCGTTCGAAAGGATTTTGCCTCTTATTTCTTTCACAACGATAATTGGGGTGCTCGACAGATTACCCGCTCGGAGAGCAGACCGATAGAGCCTCTGCCTACTTTCCGAGAGACTGCCGTCCTTACACCCAAACGCCTCCTGAGCACCTACACCCAGCTCGCCAAGGCGCGACTTACTGTACTGGTCGTGCTTACGGCCACGTCAGGAGTCGCGCTTTCTCCGATGCCAACAACTCTGCCAATATTATTGTCCACCGCTCTTGGTACAGCGTTGTGCTCAGCGTCAGCAAATACGCTGAATCAACTGCAAGAAGTACCCTACGATGCGCAGATGGTTCGCACTCGCCAGCGTCCACTAGTGCGGCGCGCAATCAGCCCCCTACATGCAACCTGTTTCGCTATTGCGACTGGCATCGCTGGCCCTGTACTCTTGTGGACCATGACGACCCCCTTGACGGCCGCTATTGGCGCGGCAAACATATGTCTGTATGCGGGTCTATACACTTATTTGAAGCGCAAGAGCATCTTGAACACGTGGGTTGGTGCGGTAGTCGGTGGCCTACCTCCTTTGATGGGTTGGACAGCGAGTGGTGGAAAACTACTCCCGACGTTAGACTACCCTGTCAAATTCTTCCTTCCATCATTCCTCGCAGATGCTCCACCCGACGTGTCCATGATCGACAACCCCCTCGGCGCTTTTGCGCTGTTCATGCTGCTCTACAGCTGGCAATTTCCTCACTTCAACTCCTTGTCGTATCTCTTACGAGCATCTTACGCCCAAGCAGGATATAAAATGCTGTCCGTCCTCTCTCCTCAAAAAAACGCCCTGGTCAGCCTCCGCCACACGTTACTTTTGGTACCGATATGTTCGATACTTTTCCCCCTCTCAGGCCTCACAACATGGACGTTTGCTCTGACCTCGCTTCTACCTCATTGCCTCTGGGTTAGGTCTGCTGTGGCCTTTTGGCGCTCGTGTGGGGAGAAACAAGCGCGATCATTGTTTCACACCAGCTTGTGGTACCTGCCACTTATGCTTGCGTTGATGATGGTGCACAAGCAGGGGGTGGATTGGGCCGACTGGGGGATAGGTAAGGGTGGTGGCATCTCGGAGGATAGAGGTGAAGGCAGCCAACAATAAGCCTGCATAATAAATTGTACATAGATTACCCTCTACCAGCCCAGAACCTGTGTCTACCGTTCAAAATTTTATGAGGGTCGATGTTTTGTCTCCACTCAATGCAAGACTGATGGGCCACCAATCTTGCTGCCGATGGCAAGCCTGGCTTCGAACTTGAAGGAAACCCACTTGGTATAAGCTATGCTCGATAAGTTGTCAAGTATAATTTTCTGAAAGCATACACTATCATGCGTCGCTGAATAAGATACAAATATGACAGCAATAGCGCTAGAAAATGAGGTCACTGAAGCATAGACGATCATTAGGGAAGATACTCACAAGCAGAATATCCAGGTAGAGGTTCTTCCAAGTGCGAGACGAGTAAGTACCGGTGCCCATGCTGAGTAGTCCTCTCAAGCCACTCCTACGTTTGACTTTGCAGACCGAGATGCTTCTCGTCTCTGACGCAAGGCCGCTAACCTGCTTTTCATAACAGCAACCTTCATATCTGCTTCCTCCTGTGCCTGCTCCTCGTCCAATAGCCGGTCCATGATCAGCTCTCGTTCCTCCTGATCTTTCCGCCGCCTCTCGCCGCCCTCATCTACCCTGGCCATGGGCGCGGCATCTGCATCATCATGTGTAGGGAAACCCTCGGCTGGGTCTGAGACGAGCTCAGGCTCTGCAAAAATCGTAGCGCGGTCGTAGGTAGCGGCTGCATCGGGAGGATTGATGAGGGATTGTTGAAATTGTACCCACTCTTGGTCAAGTGCAGAATCGCCACCTCCGCTCGTCGGTTTGGTGGTAGCCGCCGTCGCACCCGTCTCCTCTTCGTCGTCCGAGTCGTTGAACGAAGAAAGTGGCGCTCGTGAGGGGTCAGAAAAGAAATCCAAAAGTAAGCCAGACGTCGATGGCTGGGGTGCAGGGGTAATTCTCGACTTTTTGGCGGTACTTGTAGTCGTGTCCATGTCTTCGTCCATGTCGTCCTCGAGCACTTTTCGCTTGAGACGTTTGGCTTCCTCTTCCAGCTCCAGCTCTTTTCGCCTCCTCTCCTCTTCCCTGATACGGACTGCATTTGTGCGGTGCGCTTTGCTTCCTAGATGACCGTCCCATGCAGACGGGTGTTTGATGTTTGTCTCGCAAACGGTGCAACGTAGTTGACCGCTAGACGTGTAGGATGCCAAGGGATGGTCGATCCGTATTTCTTGTCGTTTTGCCTTGAGGAGTGATCGAACATCCGACATGTTGTGGATTTGCACAGCGGGCGGGATGTGAGAAATTGGCTACTTGAAAGCTCGACTCAAGCTCAGCTCAAGTCCACGTCCACATGCACCGCGCACTGCATATAGAAGAGATTCTTCTCAAAATCTTTGGTCAATGCTATTCCGCAAGCTCGATAAACAGGCAGCGTCCCCCGCGAGCTACCGCTGATCTGGCTGCTCTGGTCAGAACATGTCGCACGTTCAAAGAGCCAGCATTGGACGTGCTTTGGACAGAGTTGGTCAACCTGTCTCCTCTCGCACGATGTCTTCCTGAAGCTTCACACCGAATATACCCGGGATACACGGTAGGATGGTTTTTGGTGTTCATCGTATCATCATCGGCACTGACGTCACATCAAGTGGTATTCGTTCAGCAGGCCATTAAAGCCAGCTGAGTGGGCCACTCTTCGAAACTACACGCGCCGCGTTCGATGTGTGCTGGACTTCACGAGAGGGCTCAATTGGGACTCTGTTAAAACGCTCTTCAACCCCCCTACCCCTGAACCAATGTTCCCAAACCTCCGCGTCTTGCGCTGGGAGTTCATACGAGAAACGTTCCCTTTAATGCACCACCTCGCGGTTCCATCGTTGACTTCCCTCGAGATCAATTTCGTGTTCGGAGATGTTCCCCCATTTCACAGCTTCCCCCAGTCACTCGGTGACCTGTGCCCGAATATAAGGAGGTTCCGGATACGTATGCGTCGTCCCCAGGTCGGCTCCGACGAAGCCATCTCCAGCTTGGTACGCCACTGGACGAACTTGCAGGTTGTATATTGTCCATATATCAGCTTGGACAGCGACTCCCTCTCACATCTCTCCCGCACACCTCTCCTGAGCAGTCTGTCGTTCGCGTTAAGCGCCGCGGTAGCGGACCACATCATCTCTTCTGACTCCATACTGCTCTTCTCAAAACTGCGCGATTTGGAAATATATTCGCAATCGTTAGAACCCATATCGAGGCTCCTCACTCATACCCGACTGTCAACAGTCGAGTCTCTCACTGTTTACATCGACAGCTGCCCCCCCAAGCACGTCCTGCGAGCATATTTGATCACAGTCCAGAAAAGTTGTTCCAGCCACTCTCTTGTCTGCCTGAAACTGCTTCAAGCGCGGTCCCCAAGTTCCACCAACCACGGTTTGGAGCGGTACCAGCTTACCATCGATGACATCCGACCTTGCATGGCCTTCGACCAGCTCCGTCGTATGGACATCAATATCGCGTCCGCCGTGAACTTGACGGACAAAGATATCCTCGAGTTGGCGTCCGCATCCCCCCATCTAGAATACCTCCTCATAAACGAGGAGTGGGGTTGGAAAACAATGGCGGGTATCACGCCAGATGGCCTGCTCCAGCTCCTCCAGAGACTCAAGTCGCTGCATCACTTTTGTCTCGCTGTCGATACATGGGGTTACACGAAGGTCTCCCCGGCTCTCGAGTCGGCTCGTATGGTTGGATTCATCCCGCGAATGCCCTTGTCCGTGAACGTGGCTGACTCGGTTATTCACCCCGAGTCTGTCGGCGCACTAGCGGATTTCTTTGGGGGGATCATGCAGCAGCATGTCGATTCTTCCTCTTGGTATTGGAGCACCTCTGCGATGGCGGACCGTTTGGATTCGGAAATTTCGAGAAAGCTGTGGGAAGATGTATTTGTAAAAGCCCAAGAGAAGGCCCGGACCCACGCTCAGAGTTCGCCGACGATCTCCCAGACGTCGAACGACGAATGAATGAGAGGAGACCGGAGATCATGATCATGTGCCGAAGAAGACAGACTACGGTGCCGTGTTTTTTGTATTTTTGACCTGATCTGTGTTTCGGTCGCTGATATGTATCCATTTCCCTCGTCCTCGACGTGCTGGTGCACGCGTGTATCTTCTGGTTTGGCTGTTGGTTGTCACGCCTTGCTTTCGTCCGCACACAAGTATAGCCCTAATGCATTGCACTTTCAACGTCACGTGTAGTACTTATGTTATGTAGTTCGATGTCTTCAAGTTGTACCATGTATCATGCATTGGCCAGCCATGTCAACGGCGCCACCAAGCTGAGTCTTCCCCGCACCCGCGTGTAACACCCCTACGGCGAGATGAGTCAACTAAATTGCCCCAAAAGCCATGCAAGGGGTCAATACTTGACCCAGTCGCCGCAAGGCATGCTAGAATGAGGCAAGGTGAACGGGAACATACCACTTTCCGTACCACCTTGGCCAGCCCAGTCTTTTTTCGCTCGACTATACGGGGGTCTCTCTTCATCAAGTTGGCTAACATCAGTCGTGTCAGCGCTATGCAAACCGATGCTATGTGAACAAGGTGCCTTTTCTCAAGTCGGGCTCTACCTCCGGCAGGTGAGCAACACACGCTCTGGATGTTCAAACGTTCAAGCCAGCGCGCGAGTGCACCACTTTGCCCAGACGTCCGCCACCGCGTACGGGAGCAAATACGTCGTAGACGCCAAGAAAATCAGCAAGTTTCAGTGAACGGAGAACGGCTTCGCGATTGTCAGCGAGTGGGAAGTACTCCAAGATAAGGGCAGCGTTGACCAAGACCGAAGCTTGACCAAGAGCGAGCGCAGGGTATCTGCAGTCTTTGATTCTTCGGTTTTGTCCTGAACCTTGGCTCATCCACACCCCCGCTGTACTGGTCTTTCTCCTGCTCGCGGTGTAACTCCGTCCATACGCGTTCAACGTGGCTCGTTTGCCCACCGTCGCCTGCTTCGACTTGTTTCGTGCTTCCAAAGGGGCCTATCAGCTCTGCAAGGAACCCCTGCAACCTGGTGATCCCAGCCGTCTTTGCGATGTGGTGGCAGACTTCAAACTCCTTGAGCGATAGAACCGATAACATCTCAAAGGCCCAATGATCTCGGAATAGTCGGACCGTGTGGTGTAAAAGGTCGGCGTAGGTGGCCTTTGACGGTCGCGTTGCGGCAATTAAAGAACTCGGAGTCATCGAGGTCCTCTTCCACGTCGCGTGTTTCGAGCGACGCTGGTGGTGGGAAAGGTTTTGCTATGTGGGACGGTGTGGACGTGACAAAGGTTCGAAGAAGGATATAGTGACAACAACGGCAGAGGTCCGTGCGTTGAGTGCCAGGAGGACACGCCTCGCAGCGCCAAGACGCGTTGCCATCACACAAAACTTTGGACGAGGGGTTCCTGAAGGTTAGGAGGGTGGAAAGGCAAGAAACGGCAGAACACCGTCTGGCCCTGGTCGAGTGAGACACGCAGTAAAAAGCACAGTGGCCAGCCCTAACGGGGGCAAACGTATGAAGCGACCAGCGCTAATGTTAGTGGAAAGCTTCAGGTAGAAATTCTGCATGTTAGCGCAGTTTGGACATCTCAGAGACTTACGTTCATTCTTGTAACATATCGTCGAGGTCGTGGCATTGACTATAGTTACATTGTTCTCTAAGGTGACTGAACGGCGTCTCTGTTTCATAACTTAGTTGGGTATCCCGTACAGCTTCTTCACAGATTCCACCAATGCTTTGTCTCCTGTGTTCTGGGGGTGGAAATGTAAGGCTGCGTAAGGGAAATCACCCGTGCACTGCACCTTACTCAAGTCATCACTGATTTTGACGCAATCTTCGTCGTCAACTTTCGCAAGTTTGATTACCATATTGAGAGCTCTACTTTCCTCTGTATAGCCGCTGCTCTTTGTCTTGAAGTCATTCATAAGGTTTGTTCCAATTCCAAAAGAACCTGGAACATAACATGACAACCAGTAGATAATCTTAACCACAACTTACTCACATCCAAAGCCGATGTCATCGCAATGCTTCTTCAGTCGAAGTACCTTGTCCGAGTTCAGAGCGTCGGAATAGATGATGTTCTTCGTGCGGATATCGATTCCAATGCTTTCATACATTGCCTTGGCTGCTGGTGCAAATTCAAAGGGGTTGCCAGAGTCTTGTCTGAGACCTGACCATTTTTCGGCGCGTGCTGGATCCTTTGCCAGTTCCTTTTTTTTCGGGTTCGCTGAGGCTAGGACAACAGGTCGAGAAAAGGAGACATGCCTGGAAAAAGACTCTCGTAGAAAACGTGTCGGTGAGCGCGACGAAAGAGCCGTTTGGGTAGGTTTCCTCCCAAAGTGCCAAGGCGGTTATATTTGCACCTTCATAACCCTTCAGTGCTGCAACCTGTATAAATTGTAACCCCCCTTTCGCGAGTGATACGCCGCACAGTGCTTACCCCCATGAACCATTCACTATCACTCTATAAGCAAGTTAAGTAATCAAACGAACAAAGGACGTACTGCGCGATGGTCCCCACCACACGGATACCGTACTTCATTGCAAAGTATGGCTGTGTGGATGAAATACAATTTCTAAACGACAACGACAAAGGATTTGATGATGATGCGGACATTACTTGTTCCAAAAAAGACTCCTGGCCCCGAGGATCTGTCGGCTTCTTGTTTCAGAGTTGCAATGACGAGGTCCTGGGTGTAAAATGATCGCCTTCTCCGAGTCCCGAACTCGCTAAAGATACATCCTGCTTGCAACCACGCCTGTGCCTTTGCAGACGCAATCTCTGTGAGCCATGTTCAACTGGTGAACATGAGTATAGACCATTGAGGCCAACCTTTCTGCCCTTCATAGCTCCAGTCAGTTGCGCCTACTCGGAAGTAGAGCTCGCTTAAACAAGCCATTATGGGGATATCCCAGAATATGGTCTCCTTCCATAGACCACTGGCTTCAATCTCGACTCTGCCTTCTTCTCCATCTTCAGAGACTGGATTGAACCTGATCGATATTTGCGCGGGATTAAACCGAAATTCCGAGAGGTACTCGAGATATTCTTTGGGGAAATAGGGGCATGTATTCGCCAACCAGTTCTTTTCCTCAGTTGTCAGACGCAGATCCCCAAATCCTGTCAGTCACGGTTATTGACGACCGTCAGAGCAAACGATATGGGGTCGGAACGTACGTTGGATGGACTTGTGAAGCAGATCTATGCATCTGCGAGGGAATAATACATCAGGGTCTCGGTGGGTGAATCTGTAAAGCGCTCGTGTCTCTGGGAAGTGTTGCCCGATGGCGTGCTGCATGGTAAACTGCGTGCCCCTTGTGTATTACTGGCGAGTCTGAATAATAAGGATGAAACGTTACCTTGTACTGGTCGGTATCCAGGAGAGACTGGGGAGTATATACTAATTCTTCAAAGTTGCTTCCCTCCATGATGTTTTGCATGAGAGATGGAAGCGCGGTTTCAATCGGAGCAACATCCGACGTACGGGATAACTGTGACAGTCAAAATCAAGGACCTCGGGAAAGCTGAAGATCGGATCCTGCTCTCCCTCTACATTTCGATGGTAAGGGTTTCCCTGGATCCTAGAGAATATATTTATAATTGTAGGCAAGTTCAAGGATAGAAATCCTCAACGATGGTGCTCTTAGATCGGATGGACGAAAACAATACGAGCTAAGAGAAATAGATATCGACTTCTCATTGCAAGGCTCCGCCGACGCGTCCGTCACCATGCGTCATGGCCTCACTGAAGTCCTGGTGTCTGTACTTGGTCCACGAGAAGCAAAGCTGCGATCCCATACGATTCACGATCGTGCCAACATCAACGTTGAAGTGCACATTGCGGCCTTCAGTACTGGCGAACGTAGGAAACGTACTAGAGGGGACAAGTAAGTGATGGTTTGAATGTGTCCTCACACGCTGACGGGGGTGTTCCTTGTGGCAGACGAATGCTCGAACTTGCATCGCTTGTACGGTCAACATTCGAGCCTGTCGTACAAACCCACCTCTACCCGAGGTCCCAAATCGACATCTTTATCCAGGTCGTCCAGCAAGATGGAGGCCTACTTCCGGCTTGTCTTAACGGGACTAGCTTGGCCCTTGCAACTGCGGGGGTAGCGATGTTCGATTTCGTGTGTGCCATCTCCGGGGGAGTGCATTCGACCTCCCCGTTGTTGGACCTAAACACCCTAGAAGAAAACGACGTGCCACACATCTCCGTTGCTGTCATGCCCCGCACTGGGCGTGTAACGCTCGTGACGATGGACACCAGGTTACACCTCGATAGATTCGAGGAAATCTTCCGGTTGGCTGTTGATGCTGGTACGGTTCTTCACGATGAAATGAGAGCTGCACTGGCAAAGAGGACACAATCCCTCATCGCTGCAGTCGGTAGTGGAGAAAAAAAAGACTACACAAAAGAGGTAGAAATGGAAGAGCTACAGTAATGTAATTCCTGTACTGTACTTATGTCCTGGACGCTTCTTTGCGTCTGAAACAGGCAAGCCACTTCTCGCCATCGTTCCTCTCAACCTTTTTACCTTCCTCGGTGCTGTGATACACGGCGTCCAGTACTGGACCATGTCCTTGTTGTCTGAGCTCGTGTTCGGTGACACTCTCGAATAACGGGAACGCCTCTAGATGTGTTTTCATCCATTCATGCAGCTCGTGCACGTCCGTTATCGTGTATATGATGCCGCCGGGCCGAAGTACATAAGCGTATTCTGCAAGGAGGGTATGGGAAATGATGCGAGCCTTGTGCTTGCGGGCCTTGAAGTGCGGGTCCGGAAATAAGAAGAACAGGGCGGACAAGGAATGTTTAGAAAAGAAATTTGGAAGGAATTTCATGGCGTTAGCGCGGACGACGGACACATTTTGATAGGCAGCCGCAGTGGTGGATGAGGTGGACTGGACGGGATCTGCGGAGGTTGTGCGCAAAGCCGCGATACGATCTTGAACATACTGTGTGACTTGGACACGAATTTCCATACCTGCTGAGGTCAGGGGAGTGGAGATTGGGTCACACGGAAACGCACCGAGCATCAATATGTCTGGGAACAGAGGGGAAAGTGCAACAAGAAGACCGCCGAAGCCACACCCGATGTCGGCAAACTCTGGGCGCTTTCCAGATCCTGAGAATGCCGGGTAGTGTTCACTCCAGTCGATTGTGTGGGGCGAGGCAGGGTAATCGAGGGCGTGGTCAGAGAATGGATTAGCATGCGCGCGTTGACGGTAGTGTTTCTTCTGGTGGACAGAATGGATAAGTGAGTAAAAGTGAGGGACGAGCTAACCTGTGGTAGGAGAGAGATCTGAGGTTGGTCGGCCGAGGGTCTCCTTCGTTTCGCCATTGATTGCTGGTTGGAGGATGGCAATCTATCCCGAATTCCCACACGCCTTTACATCATTTGTTCCGGTATTTCCCTCCGGTCGCGCTTTTTTTGCCCGCTTCCGTTTGTTTCTTCTTCCCGCTATGGCTGCATCCCTTCGCTCCATCGTTCAGGCCGTACGCTTTTTTTTGTTATCACTCAAATGCAGTACTCATTACCCGTCCTCAGTCACGTTCTCCATTTGCACGCGCAGGCATTGCTTCGGCCCGTTTTTCTTTGACGGTTCCAAAACAGTCGACGCTGAAGGACCGGCTCGCCGAATTAATTCCTGCAGAAATAGAACAGGTATGCCTTCCCTACAGTGGTTCTTCCGGCGGTCTAAATTAGTCGTTTAGGTCAAACGAATACGTGCTCAGCATGGCAAAAAATCATTTGGTCCTGTCCTGGTAGATCAGCTTTATGGGCATGTTTCGCCATCCTCTAGGCTCTCAAGTGTTTAACATGACGCCTCTCTTCCCAGAGGCATGCGTGGTCTACCTGCATTAATCTGGGACGGGTCTGTCCTGGATGCCGGTGAGTCATCGTCCAAGAGGACCAAATCTCGTCACTAATAGAATGCATGTCAGAGGAAGGAATCCGCTTCCGTGGCAAGTCTATTCCCGAGTGCCAGGAACTTCTCCCCAAAGCACCTGGCGGCTCCGAGCCTTTACCCGAAGGCCTCTTCTGGCTTCTTGTCACTGGTGAGATCCCAACACAGGAGCAGGTCACTGGCCTATCTCGGGACTGGGCAGCCCGTGCTGCAATCCCCGAGTTCGTGGAAGAGATCCTCGATCGATGCCCTCCTACATTGCATCCAATGAGTCAGTTTAGTCTAGCGGTCACCGCGGTACGTTGTCCTGTTTGCTTGTGGGAATTCATTAAATTGAAATGTTTTCAGCTCAATCATGATTCCGCCTTTGCAAAGGCCTACCAGGATGGCATTTCTAAGAAGGACTATTGGGGGCCCACCTTCGAGGACGCGATGGATCTGTGTGTTGTTCATACCAGCCTTCGTTTTTTCATTCTCATTTTTCTTATTTCAAGCATCGCCAAACTTCCCAATATTGCGGGTCGGATTTACCGTAATGTCTTCGGTGATGGCAAGCTGCCCCCCATCGACCTCCACAAAGACTATTCGCATAATCTCGCTACACTCTTCGGCTTTGGTGCAAACGAGGCTTTCGTGGAGCTCCTTCGACTCTACATTACCATCCACAGGTAAGGTGTGAGGTTTTGGCAGGTTGTCTTTCTCAGCACGTTGTCCAGCGATCATGAAGGTGGTAACGTCTCTGCCCATACTGGGAAGTTGGTTGGTTCTGCTCTTTCAGATCCGTTCCTCGCTTTTGGTGCTTCCCTCAACGGTCTCGCTGGCCCTTTGCATGGTCTTGCGAACCAGGAAGTGTTGGTATGGTTACGCAAGATGCAAGAAAAGATCGGCGAGAATGCGAGCGACGTGGCCGTGAAGGAATATGTGTGGTCCACTCTGAAAGGCGGTCAAGTGGTGCCGGGTTACGGGCATGCTGTATTGCGAAAGACGGATCCCCGCTACGTCGCACAGCGCGAATTTGCTTTGAAACATTTACCCCATGATCCACTTTTCAGATTGGTTGGGCAGGTTTACAACATAGTTCCCAACATTCTCTTAGAGGTTTGTGATTACCTTGTAGTGCCATCTATTTTCTAACCAACCCGCTTTGCAGGCTGGCAAAGCAAAGAACCCGTGGCCAAATGTCGATGCCCACTCAGGTGTGCTATTGGCACACTATGGCCTCACTCAAATGCAGTTTTACACGGTGCTCTTTGGAGTGTCAAGGGCTTTTGGTGTGGCGGCACAGCTCATCTGGGACCGTGCTCTGGGTGCACGTAAGTATTGGTCAGTTATCTTCTGACTCCGCTCAGCCTACTTGTCCAGCGCTTGAACGCCCCAAGTCATATTCCAGTGCTGCTATAGAGAAAATTTTCAGGGACCATGAGTAGAGGGACTGATAGTATACTATTAGTTTCATCCCCTTAGAGTAGAGTAGTTTGGCTGCATGTCTGAGGACTCCATTGTGATCATGGAAAGTTATGAACATGTCACCTGTCCATTGGACAATTGGAACTGACATT
>JBBPJQ010000638.1:0-19169 GCA_038088795.1 Boletus rex-veris
CTGCCAGCGAATGTGTATGAGGTCCAGGGTTCAATCCCCTGTGCATCCAAATCTTTTTGATCCCGCGGTACTCTTCGCATTTTCTGGAACATATACGTTGCTCCAATCTCTCGACATTTCTTTCTGCGTGCGCGTCTTAGGCTTCGTGCGCCTTTCCGGTCAATAGAACGCCAAGCCTGTTGTCATCGTCTCAGAAGCAGTAGAGCAGCACCAATACCATATCATCGTGTAATCCAGAGCGGTGATCCAAGCAGATCTATTAGGCGGAAAGCTTACGCTAAGCGTGTGATTGCGTTCTAGTCAAACACCCCGGACACGGCTGGACATAGACGGCACGGATCACCGACTCTCAAGATCCACCCCGTCGCTCGGTGTGTCTGGCGCAGCGCCATCATCTATATTGCTAGTTGCACCCTCCTTGGCCTCTACCTGTTGCCTGCCCTCAGTCAATGTAGTGTCATCTCCGACAAGTGGGAGTGGTTCATCCTCTGGATCGGGTTCGGTGAGCGTCAATGTCGAACCCTCGGCGTCGTAGAAATCGCTCAGCGTCAATTGGCGCATGGTGAATCCCTGGATGAGAGGATGAGCGAAGACGAACGACACAGAACAGTGGACAACCCAACTCACCTCTTGCCCCACTCTCTTGATTGCTTCCTCGTCATGCGCCATCTCTCGCATGCACTCACGTACAGGTACCATTGCAGCGCTCCGACAGAGTTCACGCAAGTCGGAACCGGAGAAGCCAGTGGTCTTGGCTGCAAGCACTTCAAGGGTCAAAGAGGGGTCAAGCTTGGTGTCTTTCAGCATCTATATACCTGTTTAGGCTCGATAGGAAGATCAAGGTCCAAAAGAAAGCCGTACCAAGGATAGTATCTTAAATCGTTGCTCTGCGTTGGGCAGAGCAACAGGAAATCGTTTCGGCATGCGGCGCAAGATAGCAGGATCAATGTCCATGGGCCGGTTTGTCGCTCCCAGAACCATTATTCGCTCCTCCCCCGACATCAAGCCGTCCCACGATCTGTGATATCCATGCGTCAGCGAAGTTCCAGTTCCAGTGCGAAGAAAAATGGCGACGTACGTCATGAACTCAGCCTTTATCATACTCATCACCTCGTGATCATCCGTTCTCCGCTCCCTCAAAAATGTATCTATCTCATCTACAAAGATGATCGTTGGTTGCATCTTTCTAGCGAGACTGAACAGCCCAGCGACGAGCTTATTTGACTCTCCAAACCATTTGTTCGTGAGGACTGAGGCAGGAATGTTGATGAACGTGGCTCCTGATTCCTTGGCAAGGGCACGTGCGAGCATGGTTTTACCGCATCCCGGGGGTCCATAAAGAAGGACTCCCTTTGGTGCACTGAGGAGAGAGGAGGTAGTGAAAAGGTGGGGATACATTAACGGGTATATAACGGATTCACGGAGAGAAGCGATGATTGTCTCGAGGCCACCAATGTCTGCAACGAAGTTAGCATCCTTAATTACGTCGCGTAGGTGGTAACGAAGGGAAAAATAAGTGCTTACCTTCAAAGCGTACTTGGATATCATCAGGGCATACGACTTCCTTTGATATGGACACTAGGGACATCATTTAGTAAGTGTATGGGAGAAACGGTGGAGCTGCGCACGTTCGTATTCGTCAAGTTTCAGTCCTTTCTTCCCCAACTTGGCCAATATTTGCGCGCGATGCTTTTCTGTCTTCTTATCCACTGGATGCTGACCGATGAACCACTATGAACGGACCGTATGCAGGGTGAAAAAGGACATCCAGAAAACGTCAATATATATGAAAGAAACCAACCAGCGAGGGTGAACAGTATACACACACGGTAAGCATAATGTGCAGCAACCTTCCGGAGATAATCCCAAAGTAAATCAGTATTCGTAACCGGAACCACGAGTTTACTCTCTACGCACTTGCGACACTATCAGCAGTGCGACTGTAAGTATGAGTGTGTTAGCGATCCGGACGAGAAAGGACCTGCTCTCCTTGCGAAAACGGGGTAAAAAGCATGCACCATTGATAACAATTCGTCTTGCGGTTGACTGCGATGACATGCTGGGCGTTGAAGCGAAAGTAGCGCTACAAGGAACAGCTGTTGGCGTTGTCCACGTCGCTTTCGAGAGATAAGATGCGATGAAAAATAGATGAGAGGTCCAGAGACAAGTCTGAATTACTTCGGTTGGCACGATGGGATGGTTGGATAAGGTAATTTTTGGCATGTATTACTAATGTCAGGAATTATGTAATTTTGATCAAAATATCTTCAAGAATAAATAAAACCAGACCAATTGGCGTGCTATGGGTACTAGAACTGAACTGACGAGTTTGAAGGATCAGTTGCACAATTGCCCGACTGGCACTCAAGTACTCATCCGTTAGTCGAGTCCAAGACTGGGCCGCAATTCAAGAATCCCGTATTCATTCGAACGTTGAACATACGATAACCTTGAAGACTTGATTATTTTATTCGCTGATGATGACGATATTCGTGACAACTCATACTAGATCGCTAAGAATCAGAGAAACTAATGGCTCTGATTAATCTGGCAGCTTTTGGTACGATCTTTGATTACCGGAAGATGTCCAGTGACCCATATGCGGTGTTTCGGACAGCTTCACAGCATCCTGCCACCATGGCCAGAAGTTTAATAACCACTGCGGCGCAAAGGTCTTTCCTTCTCCCCAACTCCCTCCACTCAGCGTCTCAAAAATCCGATTACCGTCCCACTTTGGCGCATTGGTTTCTGGTTAGCGGATGGGGTCCCGAATTGGTGTGTAGATACTCCCACTACTCCCACTAACGCTCGGCCTGACGCACTACACCAAGATACCTCGAAGCCGCTGGAAATTGTTCATAACGGCGGGGTAAACTCTGTTGCTTTTTCACCCGACGGGAACTATATAGTGACAGGCTGCAATGACGGGACCATTCAACAATGGCACGTCGGTGGTGGGAAGATAGGAACGACGATGAACGCAGATGGTTCAGTCCTCGTCATCGGCATCTCCAGTGACGGAAAGTGGATCGTTAGCGGTGGATTGGACTGCAAAATCACAGTTTGGGATGCGAAGACGCAAAAAATGGCCTTCGAGTCAAGACTGGCTAACGAGACCTGGGTCAATGCACTGGATGTCTCACCGGGTTCGACAAGATTCGCAAGCGCGTCAAGCGATTGCGTTGTGAATATCTGGAGTTTCATGACAGGTCATCGACTCGTTGGCCCGTTGAAACACAATAACCGCGTAGAATGCGTCGCATTTTCACCCGACGGCGACCACCTCGCTACCGCCGGCGCCAATGACTGTCTGCGCATCTGGGATAGTCGCGATGGAGAGCTGCTTGTCGAGGTTCCCGGCTTCTTTCCAGAATCCCTTGTTTGGTGGCACGATGACCGAATCTTCGCCTCAACCCGCTCCTCGCAACGATGGATTGACGCCTTTTCAGGATCAATACTTGTGGAATTTCCTCGAAACGGTGATACAGCCACGAAAGCCCACCTCGCCGTTTCGCGCAATCGCAAGTCCTTAGTTGGCCTCGATAAGCATATATTGCGCTTGTGGAATCACACTACCCATACGTGGAGCTCCACCGCACACGAACTTGGTTACCATGGGTGTACCATCGCCGTCTCACCTGATAGCCATCATCTTGTGACTGGGGGAGAGGATAGAATTTCCATCTGGAGTCTTTCTGACGGCGCTCCTGAGAACACCGATAAAGTAAGTACGCCTTCTCATGACTATTTCAGTAACTGATAGACTTCTTTCGTATTGAGCACCAGGATGGCGTGGTAAGTATTTCGAGTATCAGGCTGATGCGTATCTAATTGTTGTACCTATCTCTTCCAACAGTTCATGCATCTTAATGGTGTGGTGCAGGAGTCATGGTTACAGGGAAACCTGGGTTCTGCCCTGGAAGTACTATCTCATGACATTGTGTTGAATGGAAAGTCTCATCATACATGTGCTAATCGTGCCCTCGTCCAAGCGCGTTTGGGAAAATGGAGTAATGCGCTGGTTGACGCTGAGATGGTAACGCGTCGTACTCTCTCTCTTGGCCTACAACATTCAAACATGTTTGTTTCTAGTCGATTGATATCCACCCATCGGTTATAGGGTGCATCGCGAAAAGTGTCGCCCTCAGTGGTCAGGACAGACACGAAGATTCCATGCAGGCGTTTGACCTTGCCTTTAGTCACTGCGGTTCAGAACAAGTAAACTACCTTTTACTGGTCAAGGTTTGCATGACGTACAGATGGTGCTTATGTCTCATGATTCACCATTCTGTTTCAGTCAGTTGTCCTCTTCCTTGCAGGACGTCATCGCTACGCCATTGGTCGTATAACTGACTTGACCAAGTTTCTTTCCGGTACAGTAACTCACTACTGTGCTGTTCAGGTATTTTGTTGTGCCGCTCTCCACCGCGAATCACTCTGCTCATATTACATGCAGGCACACATGTCTGTTGTCCTAGCGGAAGCTGCAATCGAGTCACACGATTATGGTCAAGCAATACAGCTCTTAGCATCCGTAACAGATCCTGGAGAGTTCTCTCAACTTCCAGAGTTGCTGACTGTCTCGCTGGTATGGGCCATTCCACGATCTTTAGTACACGTACAAGTATTGATTGCCTGCGAAGATCACGGGATGGAATTTCGATTTTCTTAGATTTAAATTTTACCAGAAGAAATGTGAAGCGCTGTTTGCCGCTGGTCTCACAGGAGGTGCAGTAGCATCATTTCTTGAGGTGGACCTCAGCTCGGCGACAAAGTCAAAGAAGGATATGCAATGGGTCACCGGTGAGGGTGGCTATGCGTGTCTTTCGCTTCAGTTTCATTGAAGTCACGTGACAGAATTCAGGAAACGATGTGTGGACAAGCTGAATGAACTAGGGGATGTAGCCATGCGTTCCGCTGCACACGAGGATGCTGCTGCCTACTACTCTTCATTATTAATTCTGGATCCATCGTCGACGGCTGTGCTGATAAAGCGAAGCAAAGTACACAGGGCGATGGGCAATTGGGAAGCTGCGCTCGATGACGCAAATGCTGTATGTCTGGCTGGTCTCTGATCCCGTGATGAGGACCAATGGCATTATCTAGACAATCGCACTTGATCCATCAGATCCTTGGGGCTATGAATCGAAACATGCAGCGCTGCATGGTGCTAGTCGTTATGACGAAGCAATTGGAGCGCTGGATGAGATGCTTTTGAAGCTTGAACAATCACCCAGTCTTCATACTTGTGGTAAGTATCTTTCGTATTACGTGGAGCCTATTGCGACTTAGTCCTTTGACAGAACTGCACAGCCACTATGTGAACCCGTCGCAGACAATTGCAGCCATTCTCAGCTCCGCCAAGCACATTCAACGTGATTTCCCGCTGATCCTCATCGACACCAAGAATGGTCACCTCTGTGATGAGCAAGAGCGAATGCGCGTGTTCGAAGAGGATGCCAAGTTCAAACAACTCGTCTCATCGATGGTGTTGCAGTTCGATCATGCCACTATCAATCAGGCAGTGCAAGAATTCTTCCGATATGCCACGTTTTCCCACACGTGGGACGGAGACGAGCCCCTCTATCATGATATCCTTCATGGATCAATACACGACCTCGCAGGCTCACCCAAGCTCATGAAGTTGTTGATGTTCTGTACGATAGTTCGTGAAGCGGGCTTCCGATGGGCGTGGAGCGACACCTGCTGCATTAACAAGACAGATGGCGCGGCATTACAAGAATCCCTTACTTCGATGTTCCAATGGTATCACGAATCTTCCCTAACCGTCATTCATCTCAAGGGTGTATTCTCCGACTCGCAGCTCGGAGCTTTGGAGGAAAGCCTGTGGAATACTCGTGCTTGGACCCTCCAAGAATTCTTTGCATCCAAGGTCATTCGGTTCTATACTGAGGACTGGAAACCTTATCTCCCTCACGAGGATATTTTCAACCACAAGGAATCCCCTGTTGTTATGCAAGAGATGGCACGGGCGACTGGCATCGATGCAAAGGAACTGCTCTCTTTGTGTCCTGGATCAGAAAACGTCCGGGAAAAGCTTCGCCTTGCTTCAACCCGCTATGCTACAAAGCAGGAAGACATTGCTTACTCGTTGTTCGGCATCTTTGATGTTTCTATCCCAGTCACGTATGGTGAGGGGCAACGGCGTGCGCTGGGCCGTCTCTTACAGGAGGTCCTCACCCGTTCTGGGGACGCCGCGATATTGGCTTGGACAGGGAAGGCATCGGACTATAATAGCTGCCTCCCTGCGGAGATTACCGTTTACCGCGAATCATTGTCACCTCACCTGCCATCGCCCATCCCGGATGTCGAGATGGAAACGCTGCTTTCCAAACTGGAGACGATCTCGACAATCCAAGATTCCGCTTTAGAGCTATACGGTCGGCTTGTCATTCTTCCCACGCCACGCCTCGTCAGTCGCCGCCTGAGCTTGTCGTGCATCGTGTTTCTACTGAGGACGGTTAGCGGGCCATTCGCCGCCAGAGACGACCCCTCTGTGCGCGTTTACCGTGCCACGGCATCTGCACTCGGGGAGGTCGAAATTAGGACGTCGGATGACTTGGGCGGCCTGACCAATCTGGTGCTCGTGCATCCCTGGCTCCAGAGTCTTTTCGATCCCGTCCTCCCACACGAAGACATGATTGCCGATGACGTAGAGTTATTCTCGCCACGTGTCTCCTGGGATAGCGAGCTCCCCGTCATTATCAAGAATCTAGTAATTTCGTTACCGCCTCAAGCTTTCGTACAAGCGTTGCAGCTCCCCTCTCCCATCGACAAGACCACGCGTGCATTGCGCATGTTTGTTCGTCTCAGACAGCCTTTTGGGGCATTGCTCCTCGCACCACATTCGTCCCGAGAATACAAGCGGGTTGCGACGGACAATCCGATCGTCGTACGCATCCGAAAGGGAGTTACCCCGCACTACCTTATGGACAAGATACGTACGCTAGATATTCTTTGATCCTTCGGACGTGGTCATGCTTTGACGTTTATTCATAATTGCTCGTCTTCTCACTCATCATAGAAGCGTTTTACCATTGAGGGACCACACGTATTTGCTTACCACTACTAATGATACATCTACTGGTGGCAAGGTATTTCCTAATCACATTCATCACCATCTATCGCATATGTATGGACACTCTACACCATTTGAACTAACATTTTGTTTGGTTCGACAAGCGTATCTTGTTCACTTTCTTGGAAGTTGGGCGGTACACTGAATAGTGTTATTTCTTACTTCACAATCACTGTTTTCGATTCATTTGACACATTCGTCGTGTTATTCGTCATGCTTGACTATTCCTCTCCGGGGAGTTCTGCAGCAGAGGAACGTGGGTACCGCCCTTTGACGGACTGCATCTCTGAGACGGAGGTGGTAAGCAGTGGAGGGAAGGAAGAGATGAACCCTCGACCGGTTCTACATAGCATCTCAATCTCTGGATCATTATATAAATACTTCGGCCAGTATCCAAGCGCCCCGAGCCTGGTGGTTGGTTTGGTGAAAGAAGAGTCTAATGAAGTAACTAGTCGTTGCAACGTCGAGTCATGCTCCGCCCATGGCATGATGGGCGGGCGTCCGGACCATTGGGGCGATCAGATGG
This sequence comes from Boletus rex-veris, assembly GCA_038088795.1. Taxonomy (NCBI): domain Eukaryota; kingdom Fungi; phylum Basidiomycota; class Agaricomycetes; order Boletales; family Boletaceae; genus Boletus; species Boletus rex-veris. Next base: position 7,626 of record JBBPJQ010000638.1, read on the forward strand.
CAGGGACACAGTTGTTTCGCGAAATCGTTGCAGACAGAAGGCAGAGAGCATGGTGGTCCGGGAGCGCCAGAGAGGGCATGGTGTCCTGAGCCATTCAATCAAGTGTATCACGAACAATGCTCGTACTTGGGGACTCGTAACCTAGCAACGGCTGACATGCTCTAACACCAAGTCTCCCATAGGTTTTTGGAGGTACGATTCCCTCCTGCTCGTCGCCATGCATATCCTTCAGTCATCATGATAGGCGATCGTCGCTTCCGTTCTGGGTCTATGTGAGATCATGCGAGAAATCTAACGTACTCATACATACCGCTCTTCAATCCCCTGGAAATACGGTGGCCATCAGAGAAATGAATCAAAGTTTGGTCCACGACTCACATTATGCTTCCATGCCATCTGTGCTGTCAATTCTGTAGACCCGAAGAATGCAACCACATCAAAGTTGACTTGGTAGTAGGTCTCGCCTGAAATCCCCCTCTGTGCAACTTGATTGTTTGCTACCTTGCTCAAATTCGCCTGAATTGTACCAAGATAAGCGAAAGACGCTAAAAGAGTATCGGAATGAGAACACAAGATGCAGGAAAACACTCCACATGGATCCTCCTCAAGCCATCGCGGATGGGGTAACTTTCCGCGGTAGCACATGATGTTCATCTGCTCGCCACCAAACTCTGCTTGATGTCTGTTCATAAAGCAGAACGAGTAGCGAATCTCTTTCTGTTCGTCGACTTGATCGCCCTACAAATGATGTTATGTTAGTATTTTGGCAGCCACCTAACTTTCAAGAAGATAATGACTTTGAGAAGAATTGGACAAAATCCCCCGTCAACGAGATAACGGCCTGATGCACTTTTGCGCCATTGGTGCCTCCGGCGACAATGTTCCGGGTCACTTTCGTCAACCCACGGTGTATAGGGAACGCCGTATGTGGCACGAGCAACCCGTGATTTGACAGCACGATCGATATGGAATATTACCGCCCCGTTGGCAACCGCTTTGTTTCTGAAACGCGTCAGCGAACCCTGAGAACCCGGCAAGACAAATCCATACATATCATTGTCTGGACGGCATACTTCAATGCCCTTCTCCCTGAAATGTGACTGAAGGCGACTCCAGACGAAATTATTCGCACCCAACCCCCCTACGAGGAATGCCATCTAAGAAATCGCAACTTACTTAATTTCATGATTCGATCGCAGAGGGTGTAACTTACAGTGAGTCTCGTACTGAAAGCCTTGCGTTGTTGATCAAACGCGTCAATGATGGCTTTGATGGATTCGTCGAACAGTTTTGTGGCCTCTTTCCTGGAAGACACAGAATCGGACCACGCTAAGACAATATAGGACGTAAGCTCACCCCCCCAACCTCAATGCTCCACGTTTAATGTTAAATTGTGGATTATTGTAACGAAGACCGCCAATCGCAAGGTAAGCTGCCTCGTGAGAGCTGTTAATATTGAGTTTTGTTGTTTCATCGAATTTGCGTGTAAGCTCTTCTATCTCTTCATTGCTGCAGTGAGGCGAGCCTTCAAGCTTTTCTGCCATTAGAGTTTATCCGTCTCGTCAGCCGGGAGACAATACAAAGGAAATGACGACTACCTTTCAACAGAGTTGATGCACGACGCGTGACGAACACTGAACCCTGTAGGCGACCTTGAAAGAGAAATGAATAAGAACGTGTAGGTTGTCAGACTGAGGAGCATACACTCAGCTGGGGCAATCTCTTCGCAGACGACAGGGTTGAATGTCACAGAATAGGCACTCAAATCAATGGTCCCTCCACCGGCATCAATGATGACAATTGCTGGAGGCTCGGAGTCAGCAAGTTTCTCAGGTAGGTCTGAAATACAATAATGCAAGCTCGCTTCGCCTTCGGTTACCATGTGGACCTGAGATCGCCCCTCACGCGTGCGTGGGATGAGACCGGCACCTTCGATTGCTTCACGGTATTTTTGCTGCTGTGCACCCTCCCAGCCATTTGGGTGTGAGAAAATGAACTCGATGGAATTTTCTATCGATGTCCAGTCAAGCCCCATATGATGTTCCTGGATATGTGTCCTGGCGCTTTGAAAGAGATACTTGATGAAATCCGTCAGGATATCGACTGCAGATTTTCCAGATGGGAGTGGGGGTAAATCATCGTCCTTGATGTGGGCAGACGCAAGATGCTTGGGACGGAGGTGGAGTTTCCACCTGGATTCAGTGAGCGGAAACCGAGCGTATCATATCATGGCCGATGACCAACCATTCTGCTTTTTTCCACCCGTGCTCTTCCGCGTCGTCCATTGTATTCACGCTGAGTGCCTCGCACCCAACTGCTTTGACGTTACCACTGGTGTCATAGTACAGAATGGAAGGAACTTTGGCGCTGCCGTGGCCTTCCGCCTGGCCAGGAAACCTAGAAGAATGTCAGGACATATCTATCCGAAAAGCAACATGCAGCTGTGCCTAGTAACTCCTTGGATCTTGGGTACTTCTCCTGGCCGAAGGATACAATACGAGATGCCGCTGTACGTCGTACCAACATCGAACGCAAGGACGAGTTTATGGGGGCCGTAGTGCTTTCTGGTTAGCATAGCCTGTGCGTCGAAGAAGAAAAGAGTCAGTAAAGCTGTCCATCAAACATGTGAAGGGTTTATATGTGAATACCGAGGAACAACTGCAAAGTGCAAAAAAAATCTGCCCATTATCTCGATAATGGAAGCCTCGTGTTCGTGAGATTTCATACTAATCTTGAATCTTTTCGATGAGCATTTGCACACTCATAATGGAGGTGTCTTTCTGAGGCTGTTGCCACCTCGTGGTTGGATATATTAGGTAATCCTAGCATTGCCATGATCTGCGTCTCCCAAACGCAGTTATGACTCTCATGTACTCATCCCGTATCTTGAGGCAAGGCTTACATAAAGTACCACTTGACTCGGATGTGTAACAGAAGAGTCCCGAAATTCCACCAGGAGTGATCGGGGACGCATTGGCGGATTGCGGTGGCAGAACACACCGAAAATACTTTCATTTCCTCTGTCTGCCACACGCAGAAGATGACAACTGCTGCCAATATAGGAACGAACCACTGGTACGGTTAACCAAGTAGAGCGAGACGGAGTCCCGCTCCCCCTTCTGTGTCTTATCTCCCTCAAATCCACTCCCACCTCGCCTTGCAATCTCCACTGGTGATCTTCTCTCACAACCCACCCCCATAGTTCCCGCGGCGATACCCTTCATCGCATCAATTTCCAAGTTTCCTTAACCCTTCTGCTTTGTAACGACTTTATCCATCTCAACTCTCTCAGGGATACCCGCCCATCCAGATAGCAGCTGGTGCCGTGGAGGAACTTGCGACCGTCATGACACCTTCCAGCAAAAAAAGGACCCGGGAGCCAAGGATCCAATCATCGTCGAGCGCGGAATGTAGAGAAGCAACGCAGTCACGTATGGAGGTAGGATAATAAAATTTTCCCATTGTGAAGGGCACAACTTCACAACCACACGTAAGGTCGAAGACTGTGAAATCGTCGATCGTGACAAGCAGGGATACAATGCAGTCGAAGAAGTAGTAGTGGTTTATCCAAGCAGAGACGGGATACAGCAAATAGACAAGGTGACGAGAAAAAAGCACTTTCGTGGGGGAAAAGATCAACTCATAAATGTTTCCTAACAGCTGTCCCGCGCATCCGAAGATGTGCTGCAGATTCAGTCGAGCGATGCCAAGCATGCAACGACCCGACAACCTACCGAAAGTCTTGAGGACTATGGCCATACAGAATCTCGCGAGAATGCTGGATACTTCGTGTACTCCGAGTCGAAGGGGGACTCTGGAATAGCGTCGGAATCGGTAGAAGACTCTTGCCATGATTATCGCGAAGGGGAGATGTGCGAAGAAGAGGTGTCCGCTGTACCACACGAACGCGAGAACCCCGAGCGCTCAGATGCAGCACAGGTGTACACCGCACTGTCAAGAGAGTACGAAGCTCTCCGAGGCGAACACCGAGCGAAGCTTCAACTTTTGGGGGAGAGGGAAGACCGGATCAGTTCACTGAAAACTGACATGACTGACTTGCAGCGGAGGTTTGAAGAACAATCGGCTGCGCTCGCATCTGTGCGCCACAAATATAGATCATGTCAAGCTCAGTTGGACAACGTGCAGCGTTTCATCTCCACAGCGGACGCACACTCGGACCAAGATATCACCCAGCAGCTGCAGAAGCTCAATGAGGAGGTGTACCAGACATCTATGGCGATGGCCGACTATCTGACCGAGAGCTTCGTACGTCAGAGTGCGACAACCCGTCGAGCGGCGAAAGCGTACACTTCTGTTGGGGAATCCGTTCGAGGAACCATTGGCCGCGTTATGGTGAATCATTTAGCGGTAGTGGAGGGGATTGAAGACGCTGCATTGTTCCTCCAGATCGCATTCCAGGGTTACCTCTCACATGTGCTGCGCCATATTGTATCCTCATGGACTGTCGACCAGAGGCTCAATGCGCTGATCGAAGAAACGTATCAGAGGTTGCGGAAAGCAGGTGAGATTCACCGATGTTGAACAACCTTGCTCACTCACACAGAAAGCGGAACAGAAAGACAAGCCATATCCGGACATTGGCGCGCTCTTACACGTACCCACATCTTGCCCACTCATGTCAGCGACCCAAAGTTTCTGGTAGAGTCTACCATGACTAGGCTCTCTGACATCATCGTGGCTGCAGGCCTTGTTCTTCCTCGGTCCGATGCAGCGTCTAAACTTTGGTCAGAATTTAGCAGGAAAATATTGTCCATCGTGTCGCATGCAGGAACGTTTGGTAACATGGTTTCTGAGATGATATCTGGCGATTTCGAAGTATTTACCGTTCAGCCCGGAGCCACGTTTGATCGGGAGAGTATGGTGGATATGGATCAGGAGCAAGGAGCACTCCGAGAAACAGGACTAGAACTAGCTCAGACCGTGCTGTGCGTGACTCGCGTGGGGTTAAGGAAGCAGATGGGTGCGAAAACTATAGTGTTGACCAAGGCGCAGGTGGTACTCGAGTCGTTACTGGGTCAGTGGCGAGGTCCTTCAACGTGTGGTGTATAAGGCTTGTTTTGGCTCGAGCAGTAAAACTAGTGTACTCGCGATGTCTTGTAACGTCCCAATCGTCATGGGGAAGGAGAAGAATCTCCTGGGTACCTGATGAGTCTTAGAACATGCAACCATTGTCAGGCTTGACCGGTAAATCTCCAAAGCCACGTTGTGACTAGGTCCCAAGCAAAGATCTCAGCATCTCGGAAATAAGCAGCGGGGAAAGCTGAGAATTCTCGATTGCATGGCATCGTGATTACTGGATGTACGTTGCCCATCGATACGCCTATCATCGTGCAAAGGCATACAGATCTCCAAAGTGTCATACTTGTGGCAAAAAACCATCCCATTGATTCATTTATTGATGTCGAGTCCTTCAAAGTCCTTGCCGAATATCTTTCCAAAGCGTGAGCATGCATGATCGTCATGCAGGCCCAAGTATTGGACCCACCAGTGAGATCGTGACTAAATGAAAGCCTTGACGCGAAAAGGAAAGAGACTGCGCGAGATCCAAGGATTGATTTGCGCGCCGATCATCTCGTTGCTTTCGGTACATACTCCCGAGGACCTTGGAAAAACAGGAAACTCAACAGTGACTCGGGCGAGCAAGAATCGGATCAAAAGTACGTACATGGTGATAGTTGTACTTTTCACTGTCGTTGCCAACAGCGATGAGGTTCTTGACGCGAATGATTGCATCTTCACGTTCACCGAATATAAACAAGAGTACGGACTGTGAGGTGAAGACGTTGAGTAGACAAGGCGGTTTGACAAAGCGAGGCTGCCCACTTTTATGAGCAAGAGGAATGTAGTTTCGTTTGCATCGTAGTCAAGAAAAGCAAGATCGAGTGTCTGAAGTGCGCGCGATTTCTCGCCTTGGCCAAGCAGTGCGACAGCGTGTGCGATGTGAGCTAAAGGCGACGCTTGAATGGCAAGGGACTGAGATATGCTCGAGTGAACACAAAAGACTCGAAAACAAAGGAAGCAAGGTACCTTTTTCGCGTCATCGATCGCCCAGCCCCATTGTTTCAACTGTGTGCGCAAGAGAGCGCGATTAGCATGTCCGTGGTGACTGGGTTCTGTGTCGATTTCCCGAGACAGTATCGCGTCAGCGCTGTCCAAGTTGTTGTCTATCCATGGTTCGAGCGCTGCTTCACTCACTTTCATGAGCGGGAGGTGAGAGGTAGGCTGTTGGGAATCAGAACCATGTCCGGGTGGCGCGGTGTGACTGGATGCTTACATCGAGGAGAATTTCCCTAGGCAGAATGTCCCTGAGAGCGTAAACTGTGATCCCGCCGCTCTTGCTGCATGCAAGATGGCTGTCGTTGGACGATAGAGCCAAAGAGCGAACATGATCCTGAAATTCGAGGGTGGAACCAATTTGAGTGTACGAGGCACTGTGCCAAAAGGAGAGCGTATTGGGTGTGGAACATGCGATGTACTTTTTCCCGTTGGTGGCGAGAGAGCAGACACCAAAGTTTTTGATTGGCAGAGACCATTCTGCAAGCTTTGCTGGCGAGGAAGTGGTGGCGTCTAGACACGTAATCACACCGTCTGACGTGACGACGAAGAGATGTTTGCTGTCGCCCGACCAGGCCAAAGGAGAACTCCCATAGAAGAAATTACCACCACTATCAGCTCGACCCAGATTGATCTCGGACACTTGGTTGCCAGTACAGGCATCCCAGATCTGGACGTGATCCCGCCCCAACGTATTGGCGATGTATTCCCCGTTTGTGGAGAACTTGGCCCCAGCTATTCCGCAGCCGTGCTGAAGAGGCCCTGGGAGGAGGCTTTGCCAGTGTCCGGCAGTGATGCTTAGACTGAAGATATGCAAGATCCCGTCCAGTGATACCAAGGCGAATTTTGTCGAGTCTGTGGAAACGTCAACCGCCACAACCCAGCCTGTCTGCCCGCGCCCCTGCACTCTGAGCACCTCTTCGTTCGTTGTTGCGTTTCTTAGCACCACCACATGCTCGTCGTCGTGCAGTATCCATCGGCCATTCTTGGAGGCTGTGACAGCATAGGCGAGTCCCGCCGTGTTAACCACTGTCCCCACTTCGCGCCCATCTCGAACTTGCCATCTCCGAAGCCATCCTGCAGAACCGCTGGTGAAGTTACCCCCGCTCACGATATGCCTTGCATCGTGACTGAAGCCGATACCCCACGGATGTGCCTCGTGCGTCTGGATTTCAACCGCTTTCAAACCTGGGCCTGGACAATCAACATAATATTTGCGACACCATCGAACGAGATTGACGTACTATGCATTGTCATTGAAGAGGTTCGATCCAGAATAGGTGAGGTGTCCACACAGATTCCCCGAGTTTGAAGAGTCAGGAGGGAAAGGGGCCACTGCGGCGTCCATTGAATTCTATCGACAGCCACACTAGGACTAGTGACTCAAGTACTTATGTTCCACTTCGGAAGTGATCTTAGTACGGCTCGCCATCGATGGTCACCTCACCCTGATATTCGAGCGTTCACTATCGTTCTCAGTCAGTGCTCTAGCGTTCATCCACTGATTACGACAACCCGGTGGCCCGGTGCTAAGTTGACCGTGACTGGCAGAGACTTCTTCCTAAAACCCCTAATCCAAGAGTGTAGCGTGATCGTATCGTGGTCGGCGAGTCCTCGATATCCATAGCTTGATTACATCCCCTGTGCCTCGTGCAACCATCCGATGAGGGGAGCTGTTCATCCCGAACTCATGTCCAACTTATGGTTCTCGAAATCCGGATTTCTACCACTCTGACACGCCATGCTCCATTTTCCAGCGAGAGTCTCTACCTTTGCGGAATGCCACTGCCCTGCGAGCATTACGGACCGTCGGAATCACCCAATGACATGGTCTACCCGGAGGGATAGGCGAATCTAAGCTGCACATTCAAATGTATCATCATATACACCAAGTTCTTCATACTAGCTATTCCATGACTAGACGTTCGCGTACACTCAGAGCCAACACATACTAACACCCAATTGAACTCGCTTCCATTGGTGCGATCCTCTCCATGGCATCGAACCCCTCAGTCATCAAGATAGGCGATCATCGCTGGCGATCTGAGTGTATGTCAGGCAATGCGAAAAATCCAGTACCCTAGTATTCACCGCTCTTCTTTCCCCTGCAAACATGGTCATGGTCGCAATGAGAGAAAAAGAAACAAAGTGTGGTTGGTGACTCACATTGTCCTTCCATACGATCTGTGCTGTCAATTCTGTGGACCCGAAGAATACAACGAAGTCAAAATCGACTTGATAGTAGGTCTCGCCCGATGCCCCGATCCTTGCAATTGCTACCTTGCTCAGATTCGCTCGGATTGTGCACATGCTAGTGAAAGACGCTAAAAGATGTCGCTTCAGAATTAGAACACCATATGCGGGCGAACACTTGCATGGATCATCCTGCCAGTGCGGATCGGATAAGTTGCCGCGATAACACAGGATTTTCCCCTGCCCGCTATCCAACCCCGCCTGACTCTTGTCCAGAAAGCAGAATGAGGGGCGAATTTCCTTCTGCTCGCTGACTTGATCACCCTGTCAAACGGTGCCAAGTCAGTATCTAACCGGCCCCTGACACCTGAGGGAGAAAGCAACTTTGCGAAGGATCGGGAAGAAGCCCCCCCTAATTACATATCGTCCTGATGGACTTTTTTCCCATTGGTTCCTCCTGCGACAATGCTCTGGGTTGCTTTCGTCGACCCACGGAGTATAGTGGATACCGTATGTGGCACGCGCAACTCGTGACTTGACAAAACGATCGATATGGAATATTATTCCCCCGTTGGCAACGGCCTTGTTTCTAAAACGCGTCGGCGGACCCTCAGAAGATGAAGATGAGGAGAGAAATGCATACATATCATTATCGGGACGGCATACATTAATGCCCTGCTCCCTGAAGTAGTTCTGGAGGCGAGACCAGACAAAATCGTTCGCCCCCATTCCTCCCACGAGGAATGCCATCTAGAAAATTGCGACTCAATTCCACAACGTAGCCGCAAATGGCTCTACTTTACGGTGATCTTTGTATCGACAGCCTTGCGTTGTTGCTCAAACACATTGATGATAGTTTTTATGGATTCGTCAAACAAGCCTGTGGCTTCCTCCCTGGACGACACGGAATCAGACCATACCAATAACAAAATGAATCAGACTCAAAGAAAACTTACCCTAACAACCTCAATGCTCCACGTTTAATGTTAAATTGGGGATTATTGTATCGAAGATTGCCGACAGTGAGGTAAACTGGTTCATCGGGGCTGCGAATAGTGAGCTTTGTTGATTGATCAAATTTGCGTGTAAGATCTTCCATTTCCTCAATGTTGCAGTGAGGTGAGCCTTCAAGTTTTCCTGTTATTGTTTATCTGGCTCGTTACCTGGAATACAATACAAAGAAAAAGCCAACAACTTAGCAACAGGTTTGCTGCACGACGTGTGACGAACACTGAACCCTGTAAGTGACCTTTGAAGAGAAATGAATAAAAAGGTGTAAGTTGTCCGGGTAAGGCGCATACACTCAGCTGGAGCAACCTCTTTGCACGCAATTGGCTTGAATGTCACAGAATAAGCACTCAGATCAATGGTTCCTCCACCAGCATCGATGACAACGATTCCTTGTGGCCCGGAGTTAGTAGGCCCCTCGAGTAGGCTTGACATACAATAATGCAAGCTCGCTTCGCCTTCAGTGACCATATGGACGCGAGATCTACCCCCGGGCGTGCAGGGTACGAGACCAGCGCTTTCGACCGCTTGACGATATTTCTGCTGCTGTAGACCCTCCCAGCCGTTTGGGTGAGAGAAAACAAACTCGATGGAATTTCTGATCGATGCCCAGGTAAACCCCATGTGGTGTTCCTGGATATGTACCCTGGCGCATTCAAAGAGGTACCCAATGAAATCCGCCAGAACATCGACTGCGGATTTTCCGAACGGGAGTGGGGGTACGTCTTCGTCCTTGATGTGGGTAGACGCTAGATGCTTGGGACGCAGGTGGAGTTTCCACCTGTATCCAATGAGCAAATTTACAGGACATTGTAACATGGTGGGCGACTGACCATTCTGCCTTTTTCCATCCCTTCTCCTCCGCATCGTTGATGGCATTCGTGGCGAGTACCTCGTTCCCAACCGCTCTGACGCTACCGTTAGCGTCGTAGTAGAGGATAGAGGGAACTTTGGCATTGCCACGACCCTCTCCCTGTCCAGAAAACCTAGACTAATGTCAGAACATACCAATCAGAGAAGCAACGTGCAACTCTGCTTAGTGACGCCACGGATCTCGGGAATTTGTCCTGGCTGGAGGATACAATACGAGACACCACTGTACGTCGTACCAATATCAAACGCAAGGACGAGTTTGCGTGGGCCGGAGTATGGCTTTCGAACGAGCATTGCTTGTGTGTTGAAGGAAAAGGGGAATGACATTCAGACGCGCGAGGGGTCCATTCAATATAAATGGGATTAGCCTCTGTTGAGCAAATTAGATAAGCTATGATCTGCGTCTGTCCAAAAGTGGGGCGGTTCTTTGCTGCCCCATAATTTGTACCTGCACAGCGTGACTCCAGGCGCGTTCGAGGGGTGTAACTGTCCGCAGCAACAGAATACTGTATTCACAGATATTCACCCTCTTGTCGGCACACAGAAGGTAATGACCAACGGTGGTGCAAACCTGAGCACGACCTGTCATGGCCTTGGCAGTGACCGTGACACAGATTGCTCCCGTCCATTCAGCCACCTTGTGAGTCTTTGAACCCCTCTCACTTATAGCCATTTGTGCATAGAACCTTGCGACAGTTATGCAGTCCTCCAGTGAAAAATGGTTCCGGGATTCGCGGCCCCAATCCCCTTCCTCCTCTCACTCCATGATCAATGCAGCAAGTATGACACGCGAGGAGTCATTGCCGTCAAGGCTGGAGGTGCGACAACGCAATGAGCTCTCATCACAGGGAAGAGTACATCCTCACAATGAAGCACTGGTTCGATCACTATAAATTGTTCAGGCCTTTCGTTGATCACGATAGACAGGGTCTTGAACATCGCTCAAGTATACTACAACCGATCGATGCAAAATACGGATTGTCAGTGCATCCAAAGACTCAAGACGTGGAACAACTGAGAGGCAGGGTACAGCAGAGCAACAAGGTGACGAGATAGCAGCACATTCCACGCGGAAAGATGCCGACTCATAACTGCTCCCTAACAGATGTACCGTGCATCCGAATATAAATATCAGCCGAGCACCACTAGGCACATGACGTCCCAGCAACCTGTCGAAAAGCTTGAGGGATCTAGCTTCGCAGAATCCCGCAAGGACGCCGAACAGCCTATGTACTCGTCCTCTTCCACCTCTCGGACACTGAAGCTCGCATATCATCCTCAACCAGCGTCGGAATCGGTGCAAGGGCGTTGGCGAGATGGCTGCGAGGACGACTTATCTGCTCAACCACCAGGACACAAGAAATCAAACCTCTGGGATGCAGTGCCCACCTATTC
>JBBPJQ010000639.1:0-19154 GCA_038088795.1 Boletus rex-veris
CGGAAAGCTGTCACCTTTGGACGTCGGACCAAGCAGCTGGAAGTATTTCTGTTTGGAATTAAAGGAAACCGAGCATGTATGTCTTGCGTAGGAACAGCGACATGGTATTCATTACAAGTTACAACATTAGCAATATGTTTGTGAGCTAGAGGGGTATGTGGTAGTGTACAGACAGCTGCTTAATGAACATTAACTGGAGGAGGGATGCTGAACATAGTTTGAAGAGTGCAACGATAGTAAAAAAACTAACTGAAGACAGCAAATCGACGGTCGAAATGGAAAGCAAGGAAGTAAACGAGAGCACGTACTCCGTCCAAATCAAACAATCTTGCTTTGATATCTTTGAGGCTCGCCCTGGGTTGGGGTTCTCGGAAGAATTATCTCATGTTCGGCAGTGACACGCTTGTCTTGGCCATTCAACAGCAAGATCGCATTGAATGGACACCTAAGTCGGACCGTTATGTGCATCGGGGTCCACCCGAGCTGAAGACTCGACATGCAAGTGAGAGCGTGGAGTCACTGTCGGCACCGTCGTCCGACACGAACCCATCAAGAGGATCGCGGAGATTGCAGAGCCACGCATGTACGAACGACAAATTTACGGTGTTTCTGCGGTGGCACCGTGTCTGAAGTCCTAAATTCCACTTTGCCCAGCAATGCGACCGTTGCGCGATAAAGTACCACTGAACACAACGGTTCAAGAAGGTTGCTCGAGGGAGCTGAATGAGTTTGCAATGGAGTGGGGCGTCCTGTGGTGCCAAATGTTCCAGTATCTCAAGCCCTTTGAAGGGTCCCACAGGATGTCCGTAGCGCGATTCGCGAGTTCAGCAATGCAAAGCTGCCTGCGCAGGATGAGGAGATCGTGATGGCCGGAACCAACATTTATTGTAACTGCCTTTTCCGTTTCTGGTGGCGTCTCAGACTCTAACTTGACCTCCACCTTTCATCCACTACTAGCATTCCGTAGATGCGGCTTGTCGAACTGCGCCGCGGATGGATGCTCATTATAGGCGTATTTCTACTGTTCATGCTGGCGGGTCTTTTTTCAGCCAAAAATGACCGCAAGACTGCCAGCCGAATAACCTCCGGGGGAACACGTTGGCTCTCGTCCAACTGGCTTTCGTTCTCGCAGAACACGGACACCATCACCAAGCACCCCATCACCACGCTCATGAAAGATGCCAAGGTCGCGTTTACCAATCGCCTCGCAAAACAGAGCAAGACACTCCCAGAAGCCGTCGCGGAGTACAAACGCCGCTACAGTCGAGATCCACCTCGGGGATTCGACCATTGGTGGGAGTTTGCCAAGGAACGTGACTTTAAGCTCGTGGATGAGTTTGACGCCATCGATGAAGACCTTGCGCCATTTTGGACATTGAGTGGAGAGGAGTTGCGTCGGAGAACATATCTGGTACGATCGACTATTTCTCCTCAAATTGGCACAGTCTTGAATGCCTCAACAGTTGGGGCACCTGCCTTCCATTACCCTCGTCCGCATTCAGGACGGCAATGTGTCTGAAGTCCCAATCACACAAGCGTACGTCGACAATGAGCGTGGTCACCGATCTCGTGGGTTCCGTGAGCTGCTCGAAAAGTTTCTAGAAAAAGTGCATGCAAACTCTATGATGTCACTTGCTTGTGAAGCGGTGTTAACTTTGTTTGTAGCTGCCCAACATGGACTTGGCAATAAATTCGAAGGCAGAAAGTCGAGTGCTTGTCCCTTGGGAGCACCTGCAATTTCCGAACCTCACGTTACGAGACCCTTCTGGTATGCACTTTGTCGCATGAAATGCTGATCCGCTCACAATCCTGCCCATGCAGATGGCGCGAAGAAGATGTTGGATGACTTTACACCCGGTTGGGGGGATAACGGGAGTGTATGGGAGGCTTACCGACGCACGTGTCCTCCCGGTAGCCCGGCACGACAATTGTATAGCTCTTATCGCGACCCAACCGTCCAAAAAATGAATGCACTTGTAGGAAATCCACGAAGTTCAGGCGATCTCTTCGCATTTGTCAAGACCGTCGACGACGATTACGATTTTTGTGCAAACCCATGGGCTCATTATACACAGGGTCACTTCTTCTCCGATTGGCAGACAATTCCGGTTCTCTCTCCCTTGTTTTCTCCCTCGAAAGCCAAGGGGTTTGCAGACATTAGGATACCCAGTCACTACTATCTGGGACCGAGTGCTCGGTACACATATGCATACGATCTTGTCACTAGAGGTGTTAAAGAAATTGATGACATGGAAGTACCTTGGGATCAGAAGAGGGATCTCATCTTCTGGCGTGGTGCCACGACCGGGGGAGGTAGCACTCCGCCGGGGTTTACGCCAACTTACCAACGGCATAGGTATTTTTCATATTTAAAGCTATCACTTGATTCACTCAGCTACACCCCGCTCAGATTCCTCCGTATGGGACATGAGAGCACCACCAACAATGTCACGATCGTGCATGCCTCGCCTTCTCGGCCTAATACGTTCATTTCGACCACTGTTCCGGCCAGAGACCTCAATAATGACATCATGGACGTGGCGTTTGTCTCTGCGGTCGGCGAATACCCTGGTGGTGAAGCGGCACTACGCAAAGTACACCGTTTTGCACGCTCTGTACCACTGGGCGAACATTGGTCATACAAATACCTCGTCGACCTGGACGGGATGTCCTACTCTGCACGATTTATGGCGTTCTTGGCGTCGGATAGCGCTGTACTCAAATCGACAGTGTACAAGGAGTACTTTTCGGATTGGATCCAGCCATGGTAAGTACTTCAGTGTTCCTCTACGTTCGCGCTCGGTGATGGCAGGCTGACGTATGCCTTTTCCAGGTTGCATTTTATACCCCTGTCGTCATCGTACTCGGAAATCTACAACATTCACGCGTATTTCTCCGGGCCTTCGGCGTCGACAATGGCCGTTGCGAACATGACTGTTGAAAAAACAGCCAAGTGGGAGAGAGTCGAGAAGGAGAGGGACACGCGATTACGACAGATTGCAAAGGCTGGTAAACAATGGAAACACACCCTCGGGCGCACGGTCGACATGGAAGGTCGGTGCCACAGTTTGCGACCGTCTTGTTTCGACGTCGGTTGACGTGAGGAACAGTGTACGTCTATCGGCTTTGTTTGGAGTATGCCCGACTGTGGGCAGATGATCGGGATGCGATGCGTCTTGTGCTCTAATGTTCTTCTTGCGTTGGCGGTCGAATTTTCCGGCGCCAAGGGGGTTTGGGCAATCATTCTACACGACGGGTTCGTTGCTGCGTTATCGTATGATACAAATCGCTAGCCTTTCGCAGCTAATGACTCGCTGTATTGATGCCTGCGTTGAACTTATAATCGGTTGGTGGTTGAGCTTGATTTGTCCTGTCAACGGTGTTGTGATGCAAAGTGTATGTATGAGCGTCAAATAAATTTGTTGTTTTCAATTACGGCGGACGATTATACAGTGTCTGCGCCTTGAGTACTCCTTTTTGTCGTAATAACTTGCCTCTCACACCATCAAACCAGATTTTCCTATTTGGGGTAGATTTCCAACTTGCCACCACCGAGGAAGCTGCATTGGTCCAAGATCAACCACATACTCGTCTCTACTGGCATCGATTGCGAATCGCATGATAAAATAGTTGGTACACGGGCACCTAGCAGTAGAGCCGCTACGTGGCGGAGGAAAATGGTAGAAACCTGACGTGTCAACATAGCGCTGGAAGTCTGAGGTCGACCCATGTGGAACATTGAACATGGGCGATGTCATACAGGTCAATGGTCATCGGTAGGACGATGTCAGTGGATGAGTGTTTGGGTAGCGTGCAAGAGATGTACAGCTCGTCCGTCACGTTTTCGTCGAACAGAAGCCGAATATGTATTATTAGTGTACCTGACTCGGTATCCATGATAAAGTTGCGATTGGCGTCATTGAAAATAGCACGACTTGGTATGCTTTCTTCATGAGTGAGACGGAGGATATTAGTGGCATCGTGACGTTGAGAACCAGCAGATAATGTGTGTCTTCGTCCACACGACAAACGACGACGGTCGGTCGGTAGTTGTCACAAGTTCTGATTTGAATGGTGGACATTCATAGAATGATCGTCTTTCCACATCAAAGATCAAATTTGAGAAGCACTCAGCTGTATGTATGAAAATGGTGAATGGCCACCCTGTATCCTCACACTCAGACCCTCAAGGTGAGAAGGAATGTCGAGGGTAAGGTTATGATGGAGAGTTTCTGTTCACACGGAACTCTAGAAGCTTCCTAGGAGAAAATATTACAATGAAAGGTACGACACCGAGAGGGAAGGACGATGCGGACCATGAAATCAGAACAGAACATGGATAGGCAATCTACCACTGAAACCACGGGGCATACGTAGCATGTATAGACCAGATCATCTTCCCACAGGCGCTGGTAAGGGCTGCGTCAGGTTCGAGGTCGTATGTCACAAGCTTCATGTCGCCGTATGGCTGGCAGCCAATGAGCCACTTCCCGTACACATCGGCAGAGAAATTCAACATTGACGTGTGGTCTCGGATCCCTGACTTCGAGATGTCTTCCATACGCTAAGTTGTCCACAAATGTACTAGCCGTTCGGATTGGACGAGAGTATGCTCAAGAAACTGGACTGTTTGGGAAAGAAATGGAGGACGAGGTAAGGGTGCATTCGTCGTCCAAATCGCACGATCGTAGATCGTAGGTTATATCATGGAACTGCTTGGAAACCTGTCGATGAACAGCACGCGGAATCAGACTTGGAAGAGAACTGAAGATTAGCCCCCAAAAAAATCATGCTGACATACCACTCGCGGCCGGACAACTTCTCGACTCATTGCACAAGACGAACTATGATGCTTATATAAGCGAAAATCAGTCGCATAAGATCTTTTATCCATTCCAAATATCAAGTTACACAACCAACCTCCAAGCCAACTGCGTCGCCTCGCACCAGCATGTGCTGCACCATCCGCCATCGCTCCGCCATCGCTCCGCTACGTTAGACAGCTCCTTCTCGGACTGGATTGTCCACAATCGCGGCATCACCGATCCGAGACATGTCGCCAAGCCCTTCAACTCATCCATATCCACCCCGATTGGTGAATGCCCAACATGGATTTGAGTGATGTGCGCGTTTGAGACGCCCCATCTGTTAACCTGACCCACCTCCGCTCGTTCATCCTTTCCATCTTCCACCCTCTCACCAGTTTCTTCGTCATTCATCGTGGGACACGGAGGAGGGATTGAGCCGTCGAACACGATATGCAGCGTCTGTAGATGAGGACAGGACCTCAACACGGCAATCACCGCTCCCACACTCGCCGCCGGCCCCCCTTTGTGCGCGTCAGTTGTGCCCAGCTTCAAACACCTCAGCTCCGGCCACGGTGCCACTATCCGTTCATAGACCGCATCGTCCAGGTGAGAGGTGCGAAACGAGCTCAAGTCCAGCGTATGCAACGCAGAGAATGAGTGCAGAGGGAACAAGAGAGGCTCTGTGAGCAGCGACGATGATCCTGGAGGTGGACAATAGCTCGGAGTCGTCAACTCGATCGTCAGGAAGCGTAGTTGAGCAAAGTCCAACCGCTCCGAAAGCTCTTGAAAGATGGTGCCCATTTCCGACTTATTTAAATGGTACCAGTGTATCTGGAGATGAAAGCGCACCGGGGTCCCTTGTAGTGTCTCTAGGCACTGAAGGCATTCCCGAGTGCCATGTGCACCCAGCGTCAACGTTTGGATGCTGTCAGGGACATTACCAATATTTTGAGTGTGGAAGACACTTGCTGTAATATTCAGCGTATGCACCGCTGGCTTGGAGGCGAGTGCTGTCGTGACCCATGGGCAAAGTGCGCTGGTTTCAAGGACCTGTAGATGAGGCCACCTCCTTATGACGTCGACCAAATATGGAGCAATGACGTCGGGGTTGGTGTCGCAGCCCTGGAGGATGGTAGTGAATGAGGTGACGTTCGGACATAGATGGGGCAAATTATAGAGTGCAGCCAATTTAGCGGGCTTGCTCGGCCAACAAGGGAGAAAGAGCGAAAGACTCGTCAGCTTTGGACTTGCAAAGAACTTGACAAGCGACATGGTCATAGTGGATTCAGACACCGAGTATCGATCGTCCCATACCAACTCTGTGAGATTGGGAAGTAAGGGAAGGGAGACTTTCCGGGATCGCGCGAGCGCAGTGACAACAATGTGTTGATCCCAGAGAGGAATGCGACGGAAAGAACCGTGGAGAAACCGGACACGTGTTGCATATTGACGGAAAGGCAACCACTGGTGTTTCTTCGTCCTGATCATTCGAACCTGTGACAATGGAGTGTCGATAGGGGTAAGGACTAGAAAAGACGCACAACTGTAATGGTATAGCAGATGGGATTCTCCCAAAGGTTTCTTGGAAGAAGCTTGATCAAAGGATCAAGGCTCTCGAGACACATCCAAAGCTGATCTAACGCAGGTGAACTGAATGCATGGCATGTTTGAGCTAGGGATGCGAGTGTTTGCTTCCTGAGTTTGCGGCCCCCATCCTTACTAAGTGATTCTTCGTACTGCTGTGTGAAGTCGAGAATGTTGCACAGGATTTCAGGGATAAGCAGACATCGATGCATGGTGGTGTAGGAGATACTCTCCTAAACTCAGCCACGTTGATGAAGGCTCCGCCCTGCATTTCCAAAGGTGGCACGGGGGTCCAGGGTAACCCCACCAATTACTTGTGTACTTGGAGGCAGCGCTAATGGCATGACAACGTCCGGCCATCTGCAAAGAGCAGTGACTGTCTGTTTTTTGAGATGCCTTCAACAAGTTCGCAAGCCTACACCTCAACAAGGACTAGGCTGGTTTACGGCACGTTATCGGGCTATTAGTTGACCCTTTTCTCGGCTGAGTGATATCCGGGCAACTTCCTGCGTTCCACACTTTCGTGAGCTTCGTATCCCCTTTTGCACGGTCGTCTTGCTTCTGAGCTCGCCGTCCTAATTGCTCCCTTAGTAAAGTTCTCCCGGTTGCCGACACCCACCCAAGGTCCTTGCCGAACCCCTTGTGGAATCGAAGCACCGATCAGAAAACGCATAGCATAGTGTCAGGTAACATGAGGTAATTCTCTTATTTATGCACCGACCACCCAACCAGAGCTCACCAATCGTGCCAAGGACTCGTCAGAAGCGTTACGTGACTAGACTGCTTCACTGATGGCCCAGTCGATGAGTCAGCGCTGGCTCACTTTACGACTTCAAACATCATGCGATTACCCCCGGTGCCGTGTTTTCACTCGTCCTCCAGCTCCCACCAACGCCCCAGCCCAGTTTCCATAGATGCTGTCCCTCGACCAGCGCCGCGGCGGATGCACCTTTATTATAGGCATATTTCTGTTGTTCATGTTAGCAGGTCTTTATGCAGCCAACGATGACCGTAAAAACGCCGGTCAAACAACCCATCTAATCCACTGGCTCTCGTCCAGCTGGCTTCCGTTCATGCGGAGCACTGACACAATCACCGAGCACCCCATCACCAGGCTCATGGATGATGCCAAAGTCGCATTTACCAACCGCCTCGAAAAACAGAGCAAGACACTCCCAGAAGCTGTTGCCGAGTATAAACATCGCTACGGTCGGGACCCACCCCGGGGATTCGACGACTGGTGGGAGTTTGCCAAGAAGCATGACTTCAAGCTCGTGGACGAGTTTGATGCCATCGATGAAGACCTTGCGCCATTTTGGACTTTGAGCGGAGAGGAGTTGCGTCGGAGAACGTATCTGGTACGGTCAACTAGTCCTCCTCAAACAGGCACCTCCCTGACTGTATTAACAGTTGGGGACCTTGCCTTCTATCAACCTCGTGCGCATTCAAGACGGCAATGTGTCTGAGGTCCCGGTCGACAAAGTGTTCGTCGACGAAGAGCGTGGTCATCGATCCCTTGGGTTCCAAGGATTACTCGAAAAGTTTCAAGACAAGGTGCTAGGTTGTCGCGCACTTGTGAAGTGGTGTTAATTCTGTTTGTAGCTGCCCAACATGGACTTGGCGATCAACTCGAAAGCAGAAGGTCGGGTGCTTGTCCCTTGGGAGCACTTGCTTTCCAATTACACGCCACAAGATCCCTCCAGTATGCACTCGTCGCATGAATTGATTATCCACTCATAATCTGGCCTGTGTAGATAATGTGACAAGGATACTGGACGGGTTTACACCCAGCTGGCAGGGTCTAGGAAACGTATGGGAGGCCTATCGACGCACGTGTCCTCCCGGTAGCCCGTCTCGACAACTGTATAGCTCTTATCGTGAACCAAACGTCCAAAGGCCAAACGCGCAACAGGGAAAATTGCAAGATGCAGACGATCCGCTCACGTTTGTTAAGACAGTCGACGACGATTACGATTTTTGTGCGAACCCATGGGCTCGTTTCGCACAGGGTCACTTCTTCTCCGATTGGAGAACAATCCCGGTGCTCTCTCCTGTGTTTTCTCCCTCGAAAGCTAAGGGATTCGCAGACATCAGGATACCCAGCCACTATTATCTTGCGGGGAGCGCTCGGTATACATATGCATATGATGCTGTTACTAGAAAAGTCAAAGAACCCGATGACATGGAAGTGCCTTGGGATCAGAAGAGCGATGTTATCTTTTGGCGCGGTGCCACGACTGGAGGAGGTAGCACACCGGCCGGGTTTACGCCATCTTACCAGCGGCATAGGTACTTTTCATCATCTTTATACCTATCACTTGACTCACTCAGCCACACCTCGCTCAGATTCCTCCGAATGGCACACGAGAGTGCCGCTAACAACATGACGATCGTGCATGCCTCGCCAATTTGGCCTGACACGTTCATTTCGACCACTGTCCCGGTCAAAGACCTCAACAATGACATCATGGACGTGGCTTTCGTCTCTGCAGTCGGTGATTACCCCGGTGGCGAAGAGGCACTGCGCAAAGTACACCGTTTTGCAGGCTCTGTGCCACTGGGCAAACACTGGTCATACAAATACCTCGTCGATCTGGACGGGATGTCCTACTCTGCACGATTCTTGGCGTTCTTGGCGTCAGATAGCGCTGTACTCAAGTCGACCGTGTACAAGGAATACTTTTCGGATTGGATCCAGCCATGGTAGGTATTTGGGTGTTCCTCTGTTCGAGCCTCGAGGACTGACACTTGCATTGTCAAGGTTGCATTATATACCTCTGTCGTCATCGTATTCGGAAATTTACGATATTCACGCCTATTTCTCTGGACCTTCGGTGTCGACGATGGCCGTCGCGAACGTGACGGTGCAAAGGACAGCCGACTGGGAGGCAATCAAGAAGGAGAGGGACGTCCAACTGCGTCAGATTGCACAGGCTGGAAAACAATGGAAACATACTCTCGGGCGCGTTATCGACATGGAAGGTGCGTTCCGCGTCTTGCAATTGTCTTGTTTCGAAGTTGATTGACCTGATGAACAGTGTATATTTATCGGCTTTGTTTGGAGTATGCACGGCTTTGGGCAGATGATCGGGATGCGATGGGTTTTATGTTGTGATGTATTTCTTGAGGATTCTCTAGCTAGTTCGGTACTACATCGTTTGTATCAATACATAGAGCTGCTGGATGGATGTCACGGCTAGATTTATGATGTCCCCTACTGGGATTGATTTGGTCCGTCAGGATCACAGACTAAATTATTCACAGTACAACAACTTGAACCCTCGAGTGTCCAAAGACATTACACCCAGAGACAACGATTCCACGTTTCTCGGCCGTGTTCCCTCGATACATCCCCACCTTTTCAAGGTTCAGGGGAGTCGACCGATGCGTCTCCAGCAGGTGAACGCTTATGAGGCACTGGAGGGGTAAAAGGCGGTAGTTTGTCTATGACTAGTAAGTCGGCTGTCGACCTGTGGACTGTCTGTGAGCAATACTCGTGAGGGTCCGTGGATATACTTGCCTGTGTAGCTGGTGATATAGGCGGCTCAAAGTGATGCGCATTACCAGTAGCTCCGCAATTTCAGAATTTGATGATTGGATCAGGTCGACGTTCCCGTGCAGGCGAGGGTTGTAAGAGGCACACGGATGCGAAATAAGCGTCGCAGGCACGTCGATCACATCTCGCCGATGGCCGACAATGTCGGGTCTCTGTCATCGCTGATCATGATATTATAACCATGTTCACGACCCGATAACCCGGAGGGAGATGGATACCTTGCCTTGACCGTGCGTTTTTGAACCATCTCTAGTTCATCTGGTATGATTTATAAGTTGACAGCCGATACGTCCCACAGATCGCGCTTCCACCAAGGTTGACGGTACGCGAGACGTTGATGGTAGTACTCCTGGCGCCGAATTCGCTCGAGTCGGATCCATGATGAATTGAACGCTCCTTTTTCGGGAACGCTTTCGTAATCTGTATCACAGCGTCTGTGCGAGAAATACAGGCGGTTTTGTTCCGCGTGAGACAACATTAGGCACGGTAAACCGTTGGGGAGAGAATTTTGGTGGACATCAGCCCCAAGTTTGATTATGATACCCCTCTGCATGTCACTCACCTGACGACCCGTTTCTCTCCTTGAAGCCCGAGGCTCTCCAGCCCTCGCTCGACTCGGACAGGCTGGGCATTGAGTTCTATTTTCAACCCTGCGACCTGGTTGTGAAAGCCGAGAGCTTGGATTTGTCCGCGACAGTAATGGGTTATAATCGTTCAAGATGTCGATGATGTGAGCTAGATGGCGCACTTGAGGGTGCGTATGCACATGAGGGGTGGTGGTGGTGGAGAAGCGCAACGCGATTGATTGCAAGGCTTTCGTCCGCCTAACAAGAAGAGGAAACGGATATCACGTTGGCCGATCGGACAGCATTGCGCAGCGGAGGGTGTCAATGAGCGACTGTATTTATGCGACTCCTCGGTCTGTCTACAGGAAACTAGAGTCATGGATCAGCGTTGGTGCGTGCTCAGGGTATGAAATACAAACGCTGGGCTACTAGTACTTTGGATGCCTTCACAATCTGGATTAGGGTACGGGCGAAACCTCAACGGCGTGTTAATAACCAGTTAATAACCCCCCCCCTCGAGCAGGGGTTTATTAACAGGCAGTTATTAACCATTATTAACCGGTCACGTGACCCGAAAATTGCTCACGTGATCCGTTTCCCGACGCTCTGATTTGGCTCGTATCCAGCTATCTACCAGTCCCAAGCACCGTCCAAATCCTCTGCTCCGTCGTCCACTGTGCTTTCCGAGGCTTCCTCCACCTCTTTTTCTGGCACTGGCCTTCCGTGCTCAATCACCCGGGTCACAACAGCCGCTCGTAAATCAATCAATGTCATGCTCCATCTCGAAGCATGTATCCTGCTCTACATCCTGGATGCTCTGGGTCTCATCGAGCCATGTTTCCATGTCATCCTCGCCAAGTTCCTCGACTCCGTCTGCATCCTCCGCAACCAAATAGCTCCCTTCTGTTTTGTGGCTGAGCATTTCAGCCCTTTCCGAGTCGGAACTTGAAGTTTCATTTGATGTTGGCTTCAGGAGGGATTCTAAGTCGTAGAATGATATGGTCGGGTATTCACGCATTGGATGCTATGAATGTAATAAGTAGGAAAGAAAAACTGAGATGATACCAACTTACTGTTAGATCATACATGTGTCATTGCCAAATATGAGTCATATCAACAAGTGTACGAACTTGTTGCATGTGGGCTGTAAAGGCAATGGCCTCCGAGTCGTCATGATGAAAAGCCGGCTGTGAGAGGAAGCGCTGTGCCACACGCCAACCCGTCTGGTTTGTGCGCAGCTCGGAAACCCCTCGCCAAAAGGATAATACCCAAAATGCAAATCGACGTGGATCATTTGCATGGGCGTACACAAGTGACCGGCTCCTATTTTGCCAAGCACTAGCTGCTTGTGAGGAGAGCTGCTTAATCACGGAAGGAGGCGGCAGCGAGAGGGTCTGGAGAGCATCCATGATGGCGGTCATCGTTGTGAGGTCAGGTGGGAGTGTGACGAAGTATTGAGTGAGGTCGCCATTGGATCCAGCAGAGGCATGATGCGAAGGAAGAGGAAAGTTGATAAAAGAATTGAGGGGGAGTTGCTCGGGTGGAAAAATCTTAGCCTTGACAGCCTGTGGGACTACGACAGGCATATCATTGCTTTCCGTTATTGTCTGTGCATCTTCGAGCGTAACGGATGACTCCTGGGTTGTGTCTGATAGATCATAGCATGGTGAACGAAGGGGGGACAAGAAAAAAAAATCATGACTACCAAATGTGACATTTACCGTCCTTGCCGCTCGGGATGGATGGCAGCAGGCAGGATTCTCGGTACAGAGGACCGCAACGACGAGAGAGAACTTAGTATCTCGCCGCTGCCACTGGGCGGGTGTCACGTGCATTATGTCACGTGAGCGTTAATAACTACCTGCCTTCACAGACCAGACCCCCCCGAGTTATTAACCAGTTATTAACCGGTTAATAACCGGTTAAAAATAACTATGTTATTAACATATGGGTTTTCGCCCGTACCCTATTCGTGGGATTGATTTCGCTGGGACTCCTTTCTGTTTGCGTTTTCATTCTATGTTTATATTTATATTTTCATTTTATGCTTTCGTTTCATAAAATACACCCACATGACCGTTTGTTTCGTTACGATGGCTCGGCGCGGGTTCCGTGCCCTGCGCCCACTCGATCGATTGCCAAGCTACCGTACTGCGCCGTTCCTAGCGTCGAGTGTCTGCATGTTGTTAAATTGTCGCTCACCCTCTCGAACGGACGGCGCAGTTACGACGATGCTGCGCCATCACGAAGCGCGCTGACTAGCATTGAGCGTGTAGCATCACTGAAACCAATTTTTTGTTATCATGCTATAATTTGGTTCTAAAAGGCAGGAATGGCCACAATGAGAAGGGAGAAGGAATATGGCATCGTTCGTGATAATTGACTTATAATCCATTATATCGCTATCCTCTCTTTCACAATTGTCCAAATATGCCTGTTGAATAGCATAGCGAAGTTGACTTTTACTGCTTGTGCCTAGCTTTCAGAGAATCAGCACGAGATACACTCATCCTCATCATGGGATGCTTTGCAAAATACTAGGTACAGGGACTCTGCTACCTGCGGACGCGAAGATTCATGTACACGGCACGGCGCACGAGAGGACAAATTACAGTACATAACAGTTAACGGTGTACGATATCAAGTGCACCCTGGTTACCGGTCCTTTGGTCCATTCCACTCCACGTGGCATGCAGGGAAGGGCGAGCGTGGGCGGCACCAATTGTTGCTGTCGCCGTCGCATTGAGTGTGGAAATTCTGGTTGGTTGTGATAATCACTCAGTCGGTTTAACTCTGCCCTTTGAAAGCATGTCATCCAATGACCACTTCAAGCCAGACCCAGCTGACTTTGTTATTGTGTGGGTATCATCTTCCATGTTTATCGTCAGTACTGACGCAGTTCTGTAAAACAGTGTTATGGGGCTAACGGGAACTGGCAAGACTAATGTGAGTGTCTTTGCACTAACACACTTGACGCCGAATTCTCAGGTTAGGACTGATCAGTTCATCAACAAACTCGCTGGGAATCCAGAACGGCGAGAGGCGGGTGGCCTCGTGTCCGACACCCAGCATGTCACTCCATACCCTATCCCGTACCATCCTTCCCTCCGTGTTGTGTTAGTCGACACCCCCGGCTTCGATAATACGCATCGGAAGGATTCCGAGACCTTGGAGCTAATTACCGACTGGCTTACGCAGAGGTATACCATGTCCGGTTGTTTGTAACCCCCTTTTGACGCACGCAAAGGTATCCAGATGGGACCACGCTCAAAATTCCTGGGATAATCTACTTCCATAGGATCACCAACAACTCCATGTCCGGTTCTACTCTCAGGAGCCTTGAGATATTGCGTCAGCTTTGCGGCGATACATCCCTACCCCGAACGTGTCTGGTTACGACCATGTGGGACCAAGTGAGGAACCAAGATGTAGCAACACAAAAGGAGACCCAGCTCATATCCAAGTTTTGGCGGGATCTAATAGCTGGAGGCGCTTTTGCTAGACGGTTCCACAATTCATCCTCTTCTGCGTGGGATATCGTAGAGAATCTTCTCTGGATCTGGATGGGGAGTGACTGCGACCAGCTTCTCCTGCAAAAAGAGCTCGTCGAACAGCGGGAGCGCTTGAACGAGACTGAGGTCGCCAAGTTTATCTATAAGCTCCAGAAGGACCTGGCGGAGCAGAAGAAGCCGCTGAAGGGGCTCGAGGGAGAAGTAGAATTGCAGAACGACCCATATTCGGTCAAGGTTCTGCAGGAGAGTGGCGATAAAACGCTGGCGCAGGCAAAGAGGACATCCGAGGAGTTAAAGGAGATGAAGATCCCATCGATCAGGCGTGTTTTTCTGTGGAGAAAAATACCATGCAGTAAGTCTAGCTCGTTGTCATGTTCTGTGATTCTGATGGGATGCTACGTTTTACAGAAAGCTGTTGAGTTCCATTGACCGAAAGCTTAGTTCCCCAGTAAAAACTTCTCATGATTTCGGTTTCTTTGCATCAATCTGAGTTCTGTGCCCTTTTTTTTTGTGTTCCCATTGGCGTAGCTATTCATCGTTTCGTCCATTGTCTAAAGTTCGAGATGGGCTGCAAATACTGGCCCCGTAAGCAAGGCGATATTGTACAGTTAGACATCTCGATGAGTATACAATTTGTTTTGCTCCAACGTTTTCCAAAACTCTCGAAAAGGACAATGATCGGCATGCTGCTACTATGCACGTCGAGGTCGGAGGGCCACAAGACGCTCGCTGTGCACCATGCGTGGGGGTTGCCGGGGCTTTCCTTGATACGAGCGTTGACTGACATGAACAGCGATGTCGAAATACGTGAGAAGATGTACTGGCACACACATGTCGAGTTCTCCGTGGTATGTACTGAATATAGCCCGGCGATGCCTCCCGTCCAATGACCGCACGGCCAATCTCACCAGCATCTCGGCGACGCATGCGCAGCCACACCCAGGATCGGGCCACTTGTGCCTGCATGCAGGGAATCATATAGAGGCCCCGTGCAGAGCGCTCTCTCTTCGTTTCACGCACCATCACCACCACCACGATGGTCTTCCCCAACCCCTACAGCAACCCTGGCTCGCCCACCCGCCTGCGTCACTCTTCCGGATCGACACCTCCTTCGTCGTCACCGACGATCGACATCTTGCTCAACCGTCCCGCCGACATCCACCAACAAAGCAAATGGAAATGTAAAGATGGCAACGACACCGCGGCCGCTCGTCCAGGTACAACCTACACTTGTCTAAAATTGACAGAAAGCTTCTGTCTGGATCATTGACGTGCAGACGCAGACGTGGTGACGGAGGCAGAACAGAAGTGCCAAATCGATAATGCTTGCCAAAAGTTATATGCGTACAGCATAGCACATATCACGAACACAATAGTAATGACCCAAACTTGTCCTGGCTACCAGCACTTCCAGGTTACAGGTGGTAGTCGAAATCATGGGATCCGGATGGCTGTGCATTTTTCTGTGCATCTCCATCTGGCGCAAAAGTCAGAAATGCCCCAGAGAATTTAGGAAGTGGGCTCACCAATTCCGGCTCTCGAACTATGTTTTCAAGGGATAATTCCCCGACGATTACGTAGCTTTGTCCAGACCCTTTTGGCTTCTCCTACAAGCTGGGTGAGGGAACGGAGCAAGGTTTTTGCTGCTGTTGTCTCATGAAGCTGCAACCCGCGATCAACCATTTCCTGCTGAATTTGAAGTGGTGTGCGCCTCTGGCCAGGTTTCTCCAAGTCTAAACAATTAATGATCTCCCAAGCGGATTCAAGGGTGCCTTGAAAACGACAAGTGCGCGAGCCAAGGCGTATCATATCCTTCCAGAAGACCGAGAGAAGCTCTTCTTCCCTCCTGGAACTAACTGATTCGCCAACTTCGTCCCACATCGTCGTAACAAGCACAATGTTCTTCAGGTTATTTTCGCCACACAGCTCTTTGAATATGGAAAAATGCCTTAGAGGGGTTCCGGCCATCCTGACGTCTGTGATGCGGTGGAGGTAAAGAAGGCCAGAAAGCTTGATATTGTTCTGGTACCTGCGGATGTTGAGTCAAGCGAAGCTCGACCACACTCTCGATTCCACTCACGTCTCTTTCAGCCAATGAGCTATGATCTTTAGGATCTCAGCGTCAGAAAGATATGTGTCGTCGAATCCGGGTGTATCCACCAAAACAACATTCCGACGACCGTTAGGATGGAGACACCGGACAGGTTGTACCGCTCGCGTCTGGGATTCCAAGTCGTTGGTTATCGCGATCTCCGTCCTCCCAGCCGCCTTGTTGATGAACTATTAACGCCTCAGTGTGGGGCGTGGGGTCTCGCACCAACAACGTACTGAACTCTTGCCCGCTCTTGTAATCCCCATTACCCTAATAGAATACATGATAAGTTTGAGTCCCATAAAGCACAGCTCTAGGAAACGTACGCGATTACAATGTCGTCCTTACCGATGGGTTGGGAATAGTTGTTTGACTTAGCAGAGCGACCCGCAGCATGATCCCGATCGTCGGATCCAGGGAGGTGCGGAAAACGTTCAACTTGGTGACTCGAGGACGTGACATGGTGTCCTAGGAGCGGCAGGGAAGTGGTGGTGAGGCAAGAGTAAAGTGTGCTGCTAACCTACCTGTAGCCGGGGTTATGGAGGTAGCGTCCCTCAAGGAAGAGGTCAAGCTTTGGTCAGAAGTCATACTCTATTCGACGAGTGGGGAGGAACCTAGAGTGCCAGTGAGGGAAGCGAGCAACTACCGTACATCGGCGATCGGGTATGACTTCAACCCGTGCTAGGACTTCCTTCCAGCTTTGTATGATCATACGACCTTGTAGCGCCAGTACGTGTGACTTTCTAAGTTGTTATGGGCCCGAAATTGCTAATTCCCTTCAACCCTATGCCCAACGGTCAATTATCAAGTGTGCCTCGCTCTACACGACTCGTTGATTTACAATAAACCTCAGGGCCCCATGGCTCCATCCTCCATGCAGCGTCAATCAATACAGCGCCAACCAATGCAGCGTCAATCAATGCAGCGTCAATCAATGGCCACGAAGAAATACATGAGGATGCCCAGCTTACATGCGCCTTCCAGAACTTAACACCCCTACTCCATCCTCTCCACTCGGCCACGTCCACGGTCACTAACTCTGCCCAAACCATGTCATCCAATGACCATTTCAAGCCAGACCCAGCTGACTTTGTTATTGTGTGGGTATCCTCTTCCATGTTTATCGTCAGTACTGACGCAGTTCTGTAAAACAGTGTTATGGGGCCAACGGGAACTGGCAAGACTAATGTGAGTGTCTTTGCACTAACACACTTGACGCCGAATTCTCAGGTTAGGACTGATCAGTTCATCAACAAACTCACTGGGAATCCAGAACGGCGAGAGGCGGGTGGCCTCGCGTCCGACACCCAGCATGTCACTCCATACCCTATCCCGTACTATTGTCCCTCCCTCCGTGTTGTGTTAGTCGACACCCCCGGCTTCGATGATACACATCGGAAGGATTCAGAGACCTTGAAGCTACTTGCCAACTGGCTTACGCAGAGGTATGCCATGTCCGAGTGTTTGTAACCCCCTTTCTGAAGCATGCAAAGGTATTCGGATGGGACCCCGCTCAAAATTGCTGGGATGATCTACTTCCATAGGATCATCGACAACTCCATGCCCAGATCTACTCGCATGAACCTTGAGATATTTGGTCGGCTTTGCGGCTACGCATCACTATGCCGAACGCGTCTGGTTACGACCATGTGGGACCAAGTGAGGAACCAAGATGTGGCAACACAAAAGGAGACCCAGCTCGCATCCAAGTTTTGGCAGGGACTCATAGCTGGAGGTGCTTTTGCTAGACGGTTCCACAATTCATCCTCTTCTGCGTTGGGTATTGTAGAGGATCTTCTCTGGATGGGGAATGACTGCGACCCGCTTCTCCTGCAAAAAGAGCTCGTCGAACAGCGGAAGCGCTTGAACGAGACTGAGGCCGCCAAGTTTATATATAAGCAGCTCCAGAAGGACCTGGCGGAGCAGAAGAAGACGCTGAAGGGGCTCGAGGGAGAGGTAAAATGCCAGAACGATCCAAATTCGGTCAGGGTTCTGCAGGAGAGTCGCGATAAAACGCAGGCGCAGGTAAAGAAGACAGCCGAGGAGTTAAAGGAGATGAAGATCCCACCAATCAGGCGTGTTCAAGTTTTGCTGCGGCTGCCTGGAGCAAAATCCCATGCAGTGAGTCTAGCTCGTTGTCATATTCTGTGATTCTGATGGGAGGCTACGTTTTACAGAAAAACTGTTGAGTTGCATAGTTCCTCACGCACCCTGTATAAACTTCTCATGATTTCGGTTTCTTTGCATCTCTGCGAGTTCTGTGCCCGTTTTGCTTTCATGTGTTCCTCTTAGTGTATCTAGTATGTTTGTCACTGGTTCTCGCGCTAGCTATTCATTGTTTCGTCTATCATCTATTCGAGATGGGCTGCAAATACTGGCCTCGTAAGCAAGGCGATATTGTACAGTTTGATGAGTATACAACCTTGTTTCGTATGTTTGCTCCAACGTTTTCCACAGCGGTTTAGTAGGAGTAAATTGCTCGCCACCAGTCATGAACAACTTGTGAAATCCGCGACTCCCACGGTAGTGGGGGAGGGTTTTCTCAGCCAGAAACGTCCAGCTCTCTGCAAAGCGACTCGTGGGAACAATCCGAACTGTGAGAATAAATTATGTAATTACTATACAGTTCCTCTACAATACCACTTGGAGTTCATTCAGCTCGTCGCTGCGCTGACTCCACTATATACCAATGTAAGTGAAAGTACTATTTACATCGAGTTGCCGCAGGGTAAAATTGAGTTATCAGACCTCCCCCAAAAATATTACTCATGTCAGATGTCTTTTACAGCCTTTTTGAAGTAACCTGATGGCTCCGAAGAATAACTCGACTCCAGCTTCCTATACAGCCTGCCTTCGCCGTTACAGGCCATTCCGCACAAGGAAAAACACCGACAAAGGTATTGGTGGACCTTTCTGAGGGTGGTTTTGCTGCTTATGTCGCTGCTTCAAGAGCTCAGCGCTCGGACACGAGACGGTCTATTCCTGACATGGTCCGTTACTCTCGAACAACTCAATACTAAGCCGGCGCAACGGACG
>JBBPJQ010000640.1:0-17414 GCA_038088795.1 Boletus rex-veris
GGGGAGGAGGAGCACTGGCATGAGCAAGAGGTGGTGGAGGAGGAGGGGGAGGAGGAGCAATGGCACGAGCAACATTTGGTGGAGGAGGAGGGGGAGGAGGAGCAATGGCACGAGCAACATTTGGTGGATGAGGAGGAGGGGGAGGGGGAGGGGGAGGGGGAGCAATGGTGGCACGAGCAACATTTGGTGGAGGAGGAGGAGGAGGAGGAGGAGGAGGAGGAGATAGAAGACGAGTAGCTTGAGCGGGGTGGGGGCATGACGCTGTGGCGCAATGCGCCAGCTGAGAATGTAGCTGCACGTAATTGTACTCACCTGTACTTTTCACATGTTCATCAGTCGTACAATATATGTACGAGTTGCTTGATCCTAATTGCCTGCAAGAACACTGGGGAGTGCAGCATGCGCAGCTTCGCCTTCACCAATGTCATATTGTCCTTTTGATTGCGTTTTGCAGAGATCGCTTATTGGACGTATACGGCACGTTTCTCCGCGCGCGCCTTCGTTGGATCACCGTCTAATACTCCCTGAACGTACTGATACTCTCTCTTGCCATTTCGCCCAAGCTACGAGTGCACCGATGAATGAATCGATCTCCTCTTCAGTATTCCCTGTATGGATGGTGACGCTGATTCTCGAACTTTTTACGATCGGATAGGGCAGTGGTGTAACCACATATCCCCTCTGCAGCATTATTTCCCCAGTCTTTTTGCATACGGTATGAGCACTGGAATGATCGGCGAGCACAAGTCAAGATCAGAGGGCGCAGTAGTGGCATCGGGTTCGTCAACCGCAAGGATGGTATTGGGGATGTTTTTGAGCGCGATAACTTTTCTCGTGCGTAACGACATAGGTGGTTTAAATGTTGCCGAAGCTTCGAATTCACCGATGAGTGGGAGTGAAGAGCTCGGAATCAGCAAGCGTATACATGGCCAGAAATCGACCCATACCCTACCTCTTGGCCACGTGTGCTTGATACCACACTGAGACATGCTTCGAGTGCGTACACGTCGGTGTATGGCATCGCCGTCGAGAGCATGATGCTCTTTGTGAAATTAACCAAATAGAATAAAACGGCTGTGCACCAAGACCAAAATCGTTTAGTTTTACTATGTCCACAAGGATAACGAGTACATACCTCCATGGAATCCCCACGCTTTACTGAATGTGTGGACTTTGGTATGAACGCGATCGCTTAAACCTAGGTGCGAGACATACCCAGTCCCGTTGGGTCCACATATTCCGGACGTGGCAAATCCAGGCGATTCTTGCGACGCAATTTCCTTCGTATGAAAAAGGTGAGATCATACACAGAAGATCATCAAATGATTGAGAGTAGTTGCCAAGGTCCCGCATTTCGTGACCAATTCAATTCTCTTTTGGGAACGGCTTTTCTCCCGGTTTCCGAAAGAAGTCGTGATACCATGAACTCATTGGCTGAACAGGCGACGGCTGGAAGTATGCACGAAGCACGTTCGACCTAGACCTTTGACGTGCTAACAGACGCTTTCCAGATTTCATCGTACGATGACCCGTCCATTTTTCAGTAAATATCGCATCAGCGACTTTGACATCTGCCGAGGACGCCATCCATCAAATGAAGATTCGCATGCGCCAAGGATACCCAGTCGACTTTCAAGACGTGGCATCGCGTTTCACGCTCGACTCGGCGACCGAGTTTCTCTTAGGAAAAGACACATGCTCACTCTCGGCAGGCATCGTCTACCCACCTTCGTCCCCCTTGTCCAAGGATCCCGTGTTCCTGAATCATCCTTTTAATCGGTTCATCCGCGCGTTCACGGCATCACAGATCGCCGCGACCGTTCGCGTCCACTATGGGCCTTGTTGGCGCTTGACTGAGCTCTGGCAAGAGCAAGTGCAGAAGCACATGAAGGTCTGCTACTATGAATTCATTGACTCTATTATTGCGGATACCCTCGCAAAGAAGTACGCACGAAGGCGTCTCGAGCTTGACGTCAAGGACAGCACGGGGAAAGTCAAGGAGGGAGAAACGTTCTTGGAGCATCTGGTGAATTACACTGAAGGTCGTAGTCCTGGTTCTGCATAAGATGGCTTGAGGTGTTGATGCTATTCCTAGATCAAACATTACTCAGGGACGAGACAATGAACGTCCTCATCGCTGCTAGGGATACAGTGAGTCGATTCCGTGGATAGTCTGGTGAATCATATCACGACCATGTGCGACCTACACATAGACTGCCGCGACACTGATGTTTTCGGTCTACATGCTCTCTCAGCATCCTGATGTTCTCGCACGCTTGCGAGAGGAAATCATTGCCAAAGTTGGCCCTCCAGGCGGCCGACGCATGACGACATGAGGGAAATGAAGTATCTGAGAGCATTCATTAACGGTATGCAACTCACTGTCGTCTCCAAGGCCTAAACTGATCGTGAGCCATGGCATCAGAGGTTCTCCGACTGTATCCCCCCGCGTACGCCTTCGTTCTCTCGTTGGAAACATTGACTCTGAGTTTGAGTATCTGTAGCCCTTTTAACATCAGGTATGCTACAGGCCGCTGATCTGCGTTGCTGGCCCTGATCACCCAGCAGGTCTTCTATCGAAGCACAAATTTGGCCGGAATTGAATGGCGGAAAGCCTTTGTATATTCCTCCAGATACGACGTAAGCCTTGCGGGTTCCATTTGCCATTGTAGCCATCTGAATCGGATCCACGGGATTGTTTACTGTGTGTTCCTCCTCCACCGTAGAAAGGATTTATGGGGCCCCGATGGTGAGTACTTGATGGGGACGACGATTACTGTGTATCATCTGACGATGAACCTTTCCTTTTTCAGCGGACCTGTTTGATCCAGATCGGTTCCTCAATGAACGTCTACACAAGTATCTCACACCGAATCCGTTCATCTTCTTGCCTTTCAGCGCTGGTCCCCGCATATGCCTTGGTCAGCAGGTACTCCATAATCCTCAGTCACGCGGGTGACATTTTCTGTGTGTGTGGCTGACGGTAAATCCAGTTCGCGTACAATGAGATTTCGTACTTCCTCATTCGTCTCCTTCAATCGATTGATGCTGTTTCGCTCGACATGGAAATACAGCGTTTGCCTCCGTCGGATTGGGCTCAGGCAAAGGGACGAAAAGCATTGGAAAAGGTCATATTGAGGTCTCACTTGACCACGTATGTCCAGGTACGGAGATCATCTTCCCATTGCAAGTCCGTACTTAACATGGTCTGTGGGTTAGGATGAAGGAAGACGACGCTACCCATGTTGTCTCATGTTCGCAGCTGCTGTATCTCTATGATCCCACCCTTCAGGTCTGTTCCAGATCGATTAGGTTCCCAATGCATGACGCAATGCATGTATGATAACACCACGGAATGAGCTTCCCGTGTTTATGTAGTGTTAGTCTTCGGTTGACTTGTACCAATTTGAATTCCAGCTCTACTTGCAATGTCTGTCCATGAAGAAATGAGAGATTTTATTCGTTCGGGCACGTTGCCGACACTCATTCCCTTTTCATTTTTACGCAAATGTACATTGAAGCTACCGAACTAGCTCGTAAATACGTCATATAAAGAACACGACATTTTTTCCCCGTGCCCCTCTCACAGCAGGCTACTGTAACCACTACTGTACGATGCAGTTACCCCCCGGGTTGGTTGCCCTGGTTCGGCTTCTCCCTCGGCTGCTTTTCACGCCTGCAACAGTGTACATCACTCTCAGAATTCTCAAAGCACTCACTGGAAAGCCCGTACCAGGATGGCTACGTGTCCTAGCGTACCTCTTGGCATTACCAGCCATGGTTGCGGCAAAGCACTTATACACTCGGACCAGAGACCGCCGAGAAGCGGCACGTCGTGGAGCAATTTTACCCCCGAGCATCAAGTACAGATGGCCCGGTGCTTTGGACAAGCTTTCGGTTCTCCTGTGGAACTTTAGCAATGGCTATCTAGGCATGGTGCTTTCCATGCGCTCCCGACACGGATGTATTGACTTGGAATCTCTAGCCGAATATGTCCAAAGCGAATGCGAAGAAATTGGGAATACGTTGGATTTGTACGCGATGTATGAAAGCAGGGCAAGTGCTTCTTCTTTCCTCGTTACGCAGAGGCGCGACACGAACTGAGCGAATTGTTCGTCCGTGTAGATAGTCACGATAGAGCCTGAATATATCAAGGTAGAACACTGCTTGAACGTTCCCTCTTAGCTACCTAACGTGCGTCGCAAATCCAGGCGATTCTTGCGACGCATTTCTCGTCGTATGAAAAAGGTGAGACCATACACCGAAAATCGTCAGACGCACTGAAAGTATCTGCAAAGGGCCCGTATTCCGCGACCAATTCAATTCAATTTTGGGAACGGGCGTTTTCAATTCTGATGGTGAGTGTCCTTTTGAAAAAAAAAAATCATGATATCCTGCGGACTCATTACTAGTACAGCCGACGTCTGGAAGTATGCACGAAGTTCATTTGACCCAGACGTCTGAGGTGCTCACAAACACGTTTAGATTCCATCGCACGATGACGCGTCCGTTCTTCAGTAGAGATCGCATCAGTGATTTTGACATTTTCGAGACACATGCCGAGGACGCCATCCATCAAATGAAGATTCGCATGCGTCAAGGATACCCCGTCGACTTTCAAGACGTGGCATCGCGTTTCACGCTCGACTCGGCAACCGAGTTTCTGTTTGGAAAAGCCGTTCGTTCTCTCTCGGCAGGCATCGTCTACCCACCTTCGTCCCCCTTGTCCAAGGATCCCGCGTTCCTGAACCATCCTTCCAATCGGTTTATCCGCGCGTTCACGGCATCGCAGATCGCCACTATGCTTCGTGCCAACTATGGGTCTTGTTGGCGTTTGGCTGAGTTTTGGCAAGATCAAGTACAGAAGCACATGAGGGTCTGCTATGAATTCATCGATCCTATCATTGCAGATACGCTTGCGAAGAAGCATGAACAAGGACGTATCGGGCTTGACGATAAGCAGGACACGGGGGAAGTCAAGGAGGGAGAAACGCTCTTGGAGCACTTGGTGAACTACACTGAAGGTCGTGATCTTGGTTCTGCACAGGAGGGCTTGATGTGTTGATGCAATTTTTAGATCAAACAATGCTCAGGGACGAGACATTGAACCTCTTGATTGCTGGCAGGGATACAGTGAGTTATCTCTATCTCGTGGTATAACCTGGCGAATCTTATCGCGACCGTGTTCGACACACCCACAGACTGCCGCGACACTGACTTTTTCGGTCTACATGCTCTCCCAGCATCCTGATGTTCTCGCACGCTTGCGAGAAGAAATCATTGCCAAAATCGGCCTTTCCAGACGACCGACGCATGATGACATGCGGGAACTGAAGTATCTGAGAGCATTCATCAATGGTGTGCAACGCGTGATCGTCTCTGAGGTATGATGCACTGATCATGGTATCAGAGGTCCTTCGACTGTATCCCCCCATGTACGTTTTTGTTTTCAGGTTGGAAACATTTGACTCTGAGTCTGAGTTTGTGCAGCCCTTTTAACACCAGGTGCGCTACATGCCGCTGATCTGCATTGTCGGTCCTGATCACCCAGCAGGTCGACTATCGAAGCACAAATTTGGCCTGCAGTGAATGGCGGAAAGCCATTTTATATTCCCCCCGATACGACGTGAGCCCGCTTATCCCCTTGGCCCTTTCTGCCATTCCAAGTCCAATGCACAGGACCATTTACGCTGTGTTCCTGATGCACCGTCGAAAGGATCTATGGGGTCCCGATGGTGCGTAGTTGGTGTGCAAGATTCACCTGACCCCTCGTCCACACGCTTTCTATTGTTGTTCTTCCCAGCGGATCAGTTCGACCCCGATCGGTTTTTGGATGAACGTCTCCACAAGTACCTCACGCCGAATCCGTTCCTCTTTTTACCGTTTAATGCTGGTCCTCGTATCTGCCTCGGTCAACAGGTGCGTGCCCCCATGATCCGTTGTGTTCACGCGCGTGTGTGGCTGAACGAACGTGTCTGATCCGACGCATCCAGTTTGCCTACCACGAAATCTCGTATTTTCTTATTCGTCTCTTGCAATCGATCGACGGTGTCGCGCTCGACGTGGAGACGCAACGTCTTGCCCCACCCGAGTGGGCAGGGGCCGAGGGACGAAAAGCGTTGGAAAAGGTCGTACTGAGGTTTCATTTGACGATGTATGTCCAGGTACGTGTGGTATCTGTCTTGTTGCATCGCTTCCAAATGACTCGATGGGCTGTGAAATAGGATGGGCTGTGGGTCAAGATGAAGGAGGCTGATTAATGTGAGGTTGTTCTGTCTGCATATGTATGTATGGTCCCGTACAGGCTCCCTGAGGATGTACCTGTTCCTTGACCAAACGGGACCTGATGTTCACACATGATATGTCAAGTACACCCTGACGACATCTATCTATAACTGAAGCATGCTTTTAGTAGTATGTATCAGTCCATGCTGGTGGAAACGTCCTGTCATGAGCGCCAGCAGCACGGAATCCAGCCCTCATGTTGCTCGAAACGATTAGGTATGCGTTATAGGTAGATTACCGCAAGACATCCCCCACACCCCCACACATCTATGCCTCTCCATTCGGCTCTGTCTGGGGATTCCACGGTCCGACATCGCTCAACGAGCAACCACCGACGCACTGACACTTCCCACCAAACTCGACGGGCAAATTCTCTGCCGGAATCTGCGACAACAACTTTTCCTTGACCATCGCACTGCTCACGATATCAATCTTGGCGACAGTGACCTCATCCAACCAAGGTTTGATAATAGACCACACCGTGTAAAACGCCCACGGGGCATTGATGATGTAAAACTTGCCCATGCATTCCGGGTAACGATCCTGACCGATCCCCGCCGCTTGAAAGACGTAATCCTTGACGCGATAAAATGATGCGATGCTAACGCCTGCCAGGTCCATGATGGTGCACGACGTTTCGACGGGATGTCCGACGGCGCGAGCGCATGCGGGTAAGCGCTCTGTGAGGAATTTTTCGTATTCGAGGACAAAGCGGCGGAGTTGACGGTCTGGGGAGGAGATGTCGTTGAGCTTGTTGACGTCGATTTTGCCGAGGCGTTGGATGTAGACAGGTCGACCGTCCTACAGAGATGGGTATTGGATCACGTTTCGTGGTGGTGGTGGTGGGGCGTACCTTGTCCATTTTGTGGTAGTACTGGGGGTAATACTTGTCTACCTCTTTCTTTTCCGTAAAAACAAAGTTTCTGTGGATCGGTTCGGTCAGGTCAAGGGCAAGAGGGGGTTTTCGAGACGAGCTAGGTGCGACGATAGGCAAGTACGAGACGTGCAACCTACTTGACAATCTCCTCGACGTCAAAGTCCTTCCTCCACTGTTCGGCAGACAACACCATGGCCTTTGTTTTGGTCACGTCAAACTTGCGTGCGCGCAGGAATCTGTGACATAACATGGGGGTGAGTTGCCGCGAGTCGTGTACGACTGCATGCTCATCGGCATCGATCGCAACGTTGCACGGATGGATCGATGTGCGGTGTACGGATAGACAACATACCTGAGGAGCGTGGCGTCGTCCATTCTCTCTGGGACGAAATGGCCCCCGTCGACGAGTTGTCGTTTGAGGGTGTCGAGGGCATGTTGTTGGCCGGGGGTGAGGTTGCCCAGCCGACCTGGAAGAGGTTTGTAGTTGGGGTCCGTGATACCGTCTGGGAGGGGGCTGACGCTGGCGGGTTCTAACGAGGACATGGCAAGACAAGATTGAGAGAGGCAAGGAGGGGCTGGTAGTGGATTGAAACTCAAATAGGACACCACTCGGGCTGTGGCAAGGTCCGATCTATCACAAGTCCACCACTGAAAAAAAAAAAACAAGAAAAAAACATTCGCATCATTATTTCCAGAGCCCAGATCCACGAGTTGAGTCGTGGATCTAATGCGACGGGGCTTGGGTGTCCATCTACTACTAATACATGATGCGGCTCGTCGAATAAACGTACAAACATGTGAGCATCGCAGGTTGAAATGCAACGAGTGAACGCAGTAACCGAAACCGAAACGAAAGAACCGGAGCCGACCCAAGAAACGCGTGATATTACATTTTGAAGTGTCGTCAGAGAATGAGTGTCGTGGCAGATTACACAATGTCCCAGAGTTCCTCGAGTGCGCAGCAAAACTTGAGAGAAATGGGCATCGGTGTCTTTCCGGTTGGAGTAGCCAACGTACCTTGCCACACGCAACTGATGCACTCAATGGATAATCACTGATACTGATCTTTTCATCAACGACGTGATCGGCAAAATCGTCCCGACCACGGGCCATCGCACCAACGAAGACGGCAACGGAGTGCGTCTCCGGAAGAGTCTGTAGGTATTTTGACAATCTCACTGTCTGAGCGTCGCCAGACAACGCTAGAAATGGGTGTCAGTGATGTATCGGTCAAGATTGTGCGAACTGGACTTGCTTAGTTTGATTGTGTTGACAGGAAGATGGTCAGAGACGGGGTTCTGTGAGCGGTATTAGTGGGTGAAATGATTTTGCGCGCCGAGAAGACTACCTTGATTACTTTAAGCAGCTTTTCGGGTCCGTTGACACCGCGGATGGAGAGTTTATGAAGAAGTTGAACTGAAACCGGGTGAGCTCAGGTACCAAAGGTGGGCATAATTCCATACCCATCAAGCCGCTAAATCGCTTGAAGGTGCGTGGTATTCTTACATGCGGGTTGACCTCGATAAGGACACCTTTTGCGGTGTGAATGTATACCTGGAGTAGGCCCGCCTTGTTCAGTGGTGAGTCGAGCAGTGTCAACAGGCACTAGAGAGGAGCGAGGTGAGATGAAAAAAAAAAAGTGCGCAGATGTGCGTTGGACGAGAATACCTGATGCGTGATATCCGGACGAGCGTCTGCAATGTCCCTGCCTGTCTTGGCAAGGATGCCCTGATGATCGTCGCAGTTCAAGAGGGTGTACTTGACTTCGCCCTCTCTTCCGCCCTTTCCTTTTCCCCCGCTGGTGACTCTGTATGCTTCCAAGCACGCTTGCTCCAAAATGACAAAAAGTCGTCGCTGGGAGGATGCGATGCCCCCCTTGGGTACGTGTGCTTGAACGGGCAACATGGACGGATTTGCGGGGCGCGGCAACGGGTTGTTCGTCGCCATCTTTCGTGACTTGGATGCTGGTAGAGGACGAGTTGGACGTTGTGGGCTGGGATGGTGTTGGACGGTCGGCTCGGTTGGATCAATCTGCATTGTCTGTTTCTCGGAACGATCCGAGCTGGATGCTGAGCTATCTCTGCGACGCTGCTGGGGTCGTTCATCGACGGGGGTCGATTTTGGACGTGGAGGGGGTGCAAGTTCGATCTCAGAGTCGTTCTCAGCCTTGAGGAGTCGGACGCGGTCCAGTGCGGGTGCTGCGGTGGAGCCAGAGTGGCGACGACGACGAGGGGGTAGAATGGAGGACATGTTTGAAGAAGAAGAAGAAGTGAAACACGAGTATGATTTAGATAGCAGAGTCGAAATTTTAACTTCGACACACAGCTCACACAATCACATCTTTCGCACACACACAGCTCTGATTGCGCTCGCACAACCGCGTGGTTCTCGAGACGTAAAAAGACTCCATTCGTACCTGCAGGACACCCTGATTGTAACGAGGTACCTCCAATTTGGACCTCCATTTAGCTCGTGAAGCGACGGGAAACCCCCCTATCAGTTTCTAGGCCATGATAGTTTTCATTGCAACAGAGCTTATAACGATGTTGTCGATTATCTCCCTTTCTTTTGGGGTACTCCCCTTAAAGTCTTTAAACGCTGGTTCTTGGTCTAGTTTGTAGTGCTGATGTGGCACCATCAGCGTTTCAGTGGGGACAGCGATAAGAATATAGTCACTCGCCTTTATCACTGTTTCCCAGTCGGTCACCTGAGACACGTTGGCCAAGAGATCAAGCTCTCCATCCACGACATTCCGCATCCGTTGCAAAATGTCTTCCCTCTCCCACGACGCGATATGCATGACAATGAGATCAGTCATGTCGTCTGAGACGCCATACCGCTTAATCGCCTCCGAGATCTAGCCAGGGCGTAAGCATCGCGCGTGTGTTCCGTACTGAGGCACGAAGCGACGACATACGTTGTTGGTCGGATTGAGATTCCAGATGATCTCGGAATGATGCGTCTTTGTCCGCATCGTCTCTGTTGACGACGCAAAGAGCGTCTGAACAGCGGCGGTCTGCAAATGCAGAGGGCTCGTAATCTAGCCAGACCGATAATGAGTATGAGTACCGAGGACGTCCGTCGAGATCAGACGAACCAGCTTGGCATTGATGAATGCGAAATTGACCGCATCGCGCTCCTTGTCGCGCTCTGGACCTTCTTCCATCGTCGCCGCCTTGACGATCCGTTGGCGTATCGCACCTGCATTCTTGACGCCTTTGAACTTGGCAGCGAATACGACGGGGTAGATGAATTCGGGGCAGCGATAGACTTCGAGCAGCTCCATCGTAGTTCTAATCTAAGCGAGCTTTTTTTCTTCCGACGCTACATTTCGTTACTACATACCATTACCAACTTGACCTGTCGATGCAGACATGAACATGTTTCACTCGCCATTGTCGCTCGTCGTCGCCGTCTTGTCCGTCCTCGCAACGGCTGCACCGACACACGCCTCAAACGTACTCACCCCACAAAATTTCAAGCAGACGATCGCGCAGGGCGTGTGGTGCGTCGTGTGCCTGCCAGGTCATCATCCATTTCACAGCTCACCGACTGACCCGTAGGTTCGTCGAACACTTTTCGCCCCATTGCCCTCACTGTCGTCACTTTGAGCCGACATGGGACGAAGTCGTGGACCACTTTGAGAGGATGCCCGACCCGGGCGTACACCTCGCCCAGATCAATTGCGCACTCAATGGCGGTACGTCGTCACCCTTCACGTCTCATCTCACACTAACCTCTTCTTCAGACTTGTGCAATGACAACGGCATCTCCGGATACCCACAAATGAATCTATACCGCGACGGCGAATTCGTAGAAACGTACAATACAGATAGAGAGTTTCACCTCTTGATCGAGTTTCTGCAAGAACGTGCCGAACCCCAGGGGACGTCACAAAAAGAGGACGTGCCAACCTCGGCGGAGCAAGCAGCCACGCCCAAGCCCACACCCACACCCACCCCGTCTCCGTCGCCATCACCCACTGCAGACCGTCTCGTCGTTCAGGCCCCTCGCACGAATGCAAACCCCTCGGGCACCGTCGTCTCGCTCAACGTCCAAACATTTGACCACTTTCTCGCACAGGGACCTGCGTTTATCAAGTTTTTCGCTCCCTGGTACCGTCCATCCCCTATATATTTCGTGCATGCTAACCCCTGCCCTTAGGTGTGGGCACTGCAAGAAACTGGCACCTGCCTGGACCCAACTCAGTCGACGCATGCAATACGAGCTCAACGTTGCCGAAGTCGACTGTGAACAGCAGAAGGCGCTCTGCGCGAGCCAGGGTGTCACTGGCTTCCCCATGATGTTCTTTTATGCACACGGCACCAAGACCGAGTACACCGGCGGACGGTCCTATGACCAGCTCATCTCCTTTGCCGACAAGGCTTCCAACCCGTACGCTCCTCGCTCGTCATATGGTGCTGGTCGTGCCCACTCACGCGTCTTTTTAACTCACGTCTAGAACGATGCAAACGATCGATGCGACTCAGCTGGAACAAGTCGTACGCAACAACCCTGTCA
Organism: Boletus rex-veris; assembly: GCA_038088795.1. Classification (NCBI taxonomy): domain Eukaryota; kingdom Fungi; phylum Basidiomycota; class Agaricomycetes; order Boletales; family Boletaceae; genus Boletus; species Boletus rex-veris. The sequence goes on from JBBPJQ010000640.1 coordinate 11,684, forward strand.
TGTACCTCTTGCTTCACGACGCGTCCAACGACCGACTCGTGGTACGTGCCTCGCTCGTTTCTCGTCCCACCCTGATACAGATCCACACGCAGACCGACGTCGCCAAGGGCGCCCAGGTCCTCTTTGGTTCCCCACCCGTCTACGTCTCCACCTCGTCCGAGCTCTTGCGCAAACACAATCTCGCCTCTCGACCCGTGTCCGCCGCACTCTTGGCGTTCAAAGACGGGGATGCACGGGAACCCGTCGCCGTGTTTCACTTTGGTTCCGCGTTGACGGCGCAGGGAGACAACCTGCACGCGTGGATGCACGCGCACCGGTTCCCGTCGGCGCTCGAGTTGTCCAAGGATGTGTTCCAGCAGGTCATGCTTGCGCCGCATGCGCCGCTCGTGGTGATTGTGGCTGCGCCCGAGGGACAACAGGGTGCGGTGTCGGACAAGCTTGTCGAGATTGCGAAAAAGTGGCGGTTGCGCGTGCGTGGCAGTGGCGGCGGTGCGGGCAGTGCGGGCAGTGCGGGCGCGGGTGGGCGAGAGGTGGTGTTTACGTGGATGGATGCGGGTCAGTGGGGCAAGTGGCTCAAGGACATGTATGGCGTCCGAGTACAGAACGAGCCTGTGGTCGTTGTGGCGGATCATTCGGTGAGCTCCCCCCCTCGTTTATGCGCGTGTGTCGTTGTTCCCTTGCTGATGCGTGTTTTCTTTTTCTTCCCCCGGTAGCAACTGGTGTACTACGACAAGGACGCCTCGACGCACGCCATCCTTCTCAACTCGATAAGCATCTCGTCCGCCCTCGAATCGATCCTCGCGGGTACAGCGCACGCCAAACCGTCGCGGAGCATGCTCGAGCGCGGGGCGCACGCAATGAATGCGGGGCTGGTATGGCTCGAAGGCGCGATCCCTGCCCACCCATACATGACCGCGTGTACTGTGCTCGGGTTTGTGGGTGTGGTCGCAATGGCGTTGTGGAGCGTGTTGAAGGAGGAGCCGGCGGATTGGATGGCGGAGCGGCGGTATGCCAAGGGTGATCGATTAGACTGATCCCTTGGGACCTGAGGATGTATCTATAGTATTCGATCTGACGTGCATATAAAATGGTATTGCATTGAATAACGCATCGTCGTCGTCAAATAAGTAGCATTGATACTGGTATGATACAGCGGAAAAAACCTAGTATACAAACAGTGTCGTGTAAAGGAGACAAATGTGTGAAAAAAGACGAGCATATTAGATGAATGGATATTCTTTTTTTTCTGCCCGCGTTTGGGTGAACGAGTTCTAGGTGACAGTGCGTGCAAAGTGCGGTGATGCGACATAACCAAGCTAACGAATGAGATCATACAATGAAGACGTCAAGGCGACGAAGACGGCGTCGGCGGCTCGGGCTGTGACGACGACGACTGGCCCCATGGTGCCACTGCGTCGTCGAGCATGATGCCTCGTATCCGGTTATACACCGCTTCGGGAAAGTGTCTGTGTGCAAGTCAGGACACCCACGCCCTACAAAAGCACAGGCGACGTACCGTTGCTTCAACCGTTCGAGTAGGGCGACTGCGCGATCACGGTCACCGTTGCCCAGTTCAGCACGGAACATGGCTTCCCATGTCGAAGGCTACGTAGAATATCAGAAATGCAATTATAAAATGCCCGATTGCAGACACGCTCACCTCTCTATAGGAAACCGAGTCAGGCGACATTGGAGGCGTGGAAGGGGCAGAAGAGGACTCGTGCGGGACATGGTTGCCAGGCGCAGCGACACCGCTTGCAGGATCGGCCAAGCTCTCAAAGATGGCCCGTGCCTGCTCAATACCACCGTCTGCAGCGTATCCCTTGATCAACAAGTTTGCAATGTATGCGGTCATGTGTACGCCCGACGCCTGCAACTGAGCGAGATACTGCTGTGCAAGATCCATCCGCTTGCGCGTCACAAGCACGTTGATCAGGGACTCATAGGAGACGGCATCGGGAAGGGGAGTGGGACCACGCTGTGAGGATGGATGAGAGGTGATGGAATCGAAAACACTGATAGCCTTGTCGGTGTCCTTCATGACACAGCCGTATGCGTTGATGAGTGCCGCCCAATGGCTGCCTTGAAGACGGACGTGCGGATTTGACTCGACACGTTTAAAGGTCGCCTCCATAGCAGCCACGTCAACAGGCTCAATGGTGCCGTATGCATCAATGAGGAGCTATGAGACAGCTTAGACAGGACGAATGGAAAAAGGAGGCACAGCTTACCTTGTACGTGTGCGCCGAAGGCTGGACATTGGCCTCGGTCATCTTGTTCAAGTAGAACAACACCTTGCCCCTATCCGGCTTTGTATGCGTGTACAGTTGCATCATCGTGTTGTAGGGCGGAATGCGAGGCTTAAAGTTGTGCTGACTCGTCATCTCCGCAAACAGTCGTTCAGCCGCCGCGGCGTCGCCCACCCTCGCGCACGCAGCAATGACAGCACCGTACGTGATCGAAGACGGGCGCAATGACGTGTTGGTCTTCATCTGCTGGAAGAGCTCGAGAGCAAAGTCTGCTTTACGCGCCTTGGCAAGCTTGGAGATGATCGTGTTATAGAGGTAGACATTGGGTTTCGTTCCTAGCATCTGAGACTCGGTAAAAAGAGCCATAGCGTTGGAGGTATCGTCCGTGGTATCCTTGACACATTCGATCAACGAGCCATATGCGTCAGGTGAGGGAACACCACCCGTAGCAGTTATCCGGTTCCGGTGCGCAAATGCAGCGTCCATGTCACCTCCGTGAGCATAGGCAATGATCATGTTGTCTTCAATCTGGAACCATGCCTGGGATTGCCAAGTGGGGCTTTGGGCGACAAAAGGTGAGAAGAGAACCTGCTGAGCAATGGAATACACCGATTGCGCTGCGGCGATGTTGCCTGCGCGTCCGAGCCCATTGATCAGCCTACCCAGTGTGGCTGGATGGGGGTAACGAGGTGATTTCCCTGAAATGGCTGCCTGGACAGTATTGAAACTGTCGTTGACCGTAACCGATGGGTGCGAAGGGAACCACTGGTCGATTTGTCGACTGAGTTCCGAGTCAATGGTGATGTGTGATGGGGATGGAGGAAACTCGGCAGAGGGCGGGGGTGGCGTTGGCGTACGGGGGACACTGTCCTCGCCGTCCATCCGTTCTGCGAGGGGCATCCTGAGACGGTTGAAAGACCATCCAAGACCATCCAAAAACCGAGCAACCTCTCGCTCGCCATGGTTGGAATAGAGCGCCTCCGTCAAAGCAACCTGCACCTTGCTGGACACCAGTCGGAGGTCAACCCCCACGTCGCTCATCGCTTGCAAGAGTGACATCAGACCAGTGTATGAGCTCCCCACATTAGAGTTCACGGGGAGGGAAAGTGCAGACAAAAGAATTGTCTCGAGATCCGTGGCAGAAGCAAGTACCTGAGGAGTAGACATGTACGTGTGGAGAAGAGGACGGGCAATCGAGGGTGCGGTGGGTGAACCAAGGCATGCGACCAGTGGAAGCGTCGGCAACATTGGCTCCAGGGGGCGCGTTGACGAATGAGTGATCGCAACAGTATTCAAATAGCCAGACAGTATCTTTGTCACTGTCGCCTTGTACTTGGCAAGGTTCTTACCAGGCTTGACGGACACGAGTTGGTCGGCGACTTGACGGAGGTGTTTACCGATATAGTTGGCGGTGTGTGTTGCTTCTTCGGCTTCCTTTGTCGCCGCCATAGATTGGCCTGCCCTGGCAAACTCGTCGAGCACACGGAGGTTCGCCTCGAGAACCATGAGCGAGTCCGAGATTTTGACACCCAAACGATCCTTTGGGGCACAATCGACGAGGATGTCGTATAATCTGTTGAGTTCTTCTAGATAAGGCGTTTGCTCGGATGAGGTCTCCACGAGCGCATCGAGTATGATACCCCAGCAGAGCTGGTCAGGGCGAGAGGGGTTTTGAGTAGGCTGGTCACTGTGCGAGGATGCGGTTGGTTGCTGCAGAAGACGATCGAACCAAGATAAAGCGGTCTTGATGTCCGGTTTGGGTGGATTTTGAGCGACGTCTGAAGCGGGGTTGCAGAAACCACTGATGATAGTCGTGAATGTCGACGAGGCTGGGGATGGAATGGACGCGAGGTCGCCTGGTAGAGAATGTCAGCGCGCACTCAACGGAGCTTCAACGTGAACCAACTGTCACCTTTTTCGGGTTTCCCGCTGTCCATCATGGTCTCGAGTAGACGGAGTGCGCCTGCAGGTTGGCCAGCCTTGAAATAACCCTGAATCATCATGTTCCAAATCCTGAGTTTGATGGGGAACTGGCGCTCGACCTCGATGACCGAACCGCGTGCACCTAAATCACGGAACTCTTGAAAGACCTCTTTTGCACCTGTGAGATCACCTGCGTTGACGTATGTGGACAAGAGATAGTAGAACATGAGATCGGTAGGAGGGGGCTGAGACCGTGCCTCGAGCTGCGCATATACGCGGATTGCAGCGTCAATGTTGGCATGGGCTGCACAAGAACGAAGGAGGCCGTGGTAAACGTTTATTGGGAAATGGAACGCCAAAGGTTTTGTGGCTGTAGCAGCGTCAGAGGTGCAAGCGGCGTCAAAGACGCGCATCGCTATTGCGAAATTGTCCTCTGAGAGTAGAGTAGCATTGTGATTCGAGTCGAGTCGAGCTTCCTCGTCTGCAAGATTGTCAAGGTCGCCAATGGCGGTCAGTTGGCGACGCTTGGCACGGTAAGAGAGCACGTCGAGTGCCCTTTGTACCTCGCGATCCCTGTCAGTGAGTCCTATGATTGTGTTGACCAAGGTGCCGAGATTAGGGGATAGGCCACGCTGTAGGAGAGCATTGTAGAGCTGTGGGATGAGTGCTGCGCTGGATGCGGTTCCGATGGCCACGAGGGCACGAATGGCCTGATTGAAATCGAGGAGGGTAGGTTCGGGGAATGAGAGAAAAGACTCGTTGGAGGGATCGATGAGCCAGCGGACGTGTTGCAAGACGGTAGTTGTGTTCTTGTTAGACAGTGCGTTTTCGAGGGCAAGGGAAAAGGGAGACCAAGCGGTGAGGGGACGGGGTTCCTGGTCGGGTGTGGACTCGTCTTGGTGGTCTTTGTTGGCAGCAGCGGTATGGCGTTCGCGTAGTTGCAACTGCACGGTGTGCAATACGCCCGCACCGATGTGGTCGCGGTCATTGAGGGAGAAGGAATGGCGACGAGCAAGAGTGCGGGAGGAGTGACGAGGAGTGACAAAGGATGCCTTGATATCCTCCTTGTCGTCGTCTGCTTTGGTGACGCCATCCTGGGTGGCGGATGGATTTGCCTGGGTGAGGGCGCGACCTGCGCCCTATTGTGACGTGATGGTGAGCGGTGTCGGGATGGAGTAGAGGCACGTACGGTGTATCCCTTGTAGAACTTGCTTCCCGCGTGAAACTTTGCACCGCCGGGACCTGCGCCGGTTCCTGTGCTACTCCAAGAGGAGCCAGCGCCTGCTGCGGGACCGGACTGGAGGACGTTTCTGAGTGCACCAGACTGGTTTTGTACGAGCGCGACTGCACGCGAGGTTTGGAGAAAGAGATGATTTGCGACTTTTGGGAGCATCGTCGCGTTAGAGTGAGTGATTACAGTCTAGCGGTAGTATAAGACGGCGACGAGAATGTCGCGCGCAACGACGAGGACGGGGGTGAGACGGAGACTTTTTTTGACTCGCACGCCATAAAAAAGGGATTGAAAACGGGGTCATCGGGTAAACCCGGAACGGTGTGCC
>JBBPJQ010000641.1:0-19105 GCA_038088795.1 Boletus rex-veris
GTTCATATCCGTTTAATGACAGGCCTCATTGAAGTCTTCCTCAGGGCACTGGTTCCTGTGAAGCTGTATTCACATTGCCTCATCTAACACCCTTGTTCTGAATGACCCGTCGTCATACTTTCATCCTGCTCTGATCGCAGACGTCTGCTCCAACCGTGACCGTGTCTCTGAGCCAATCAACAACGAGATCCGTTCTCCACTGATTGCAATGGAACTCCTGTACAATGAACTACCATGAACGCGCCCCGATGAGGGCCTTTTGGAACACGTTCGTGGTCGCCGTGTGTATGCAGGGTCGGGTCCTGCTTCCATGCCAAGGGATCCAACTTGGGGGCGAGATTGGTGTTTGAACCCGTCCCAGAGTCGTGTGTCGACCTCAACACGCAAAGTTGGCCCAATGGCATTAACCCATGTGGGTTCTGCCGCAGTCCTGACTCCTGGAGTGGCGTCCTCGTGCAGCCAGGTGTGCTAGGGTTGGTGCAGGGTACGTCCGTTGGAGTCGGTGGAGGATGAGCGTGGAACGAGTACAGAAGCTGGCCATGCCGCCGGCACTCAGGCTGGGCTACTACGCTGGGTCATGGGGCCCGGGGTTTCGTCGCTTCTCGCGATACATGGATATAAGAAGAAGACTCGTGTTGAGCCACGATGGCAATAGCCTGGAGGAACCCTGTGGGGTATGGCGGTTAGACCTACCTTGGAACAGTGCACAACTCATCTTGTAGCCATCATAGCAATGGGAGGTAGTTCCAGACCTAATACGCACCCCTGTGAATTTCGACAAGGTTGTCTACAACTCGCCACCGCGGAAAGGTGATGGACCCTTGGGATGCACAACGGCCCTCCATTCACACGTGCTGGTCGGATCTGTTTCGCAAACGTTTTTTGGAACATGAGCGTCGAGAATAACAAGATAGGGTCCAATCGTCCGGCTCCAACACCCGGTTCTCCGAGCCAAGAACATATAACTTACCTGGGAACCCTCAGAATACCAAGATCCATATGCCGTTGTGTTTTTTTGGACTGAATTATGTTGCTGGGACAGCCAGGCCAGACTACTTACTCTTGGCATCAAATCATGCCAAGTGCAGTATTGTCACTGACCACGATCGGTGAGTTGTGATTGGTTGTCTATATCCACGTGAGGGACAGGGATTAACCTTGTTGGGATAATAAACCCCTATTCGGTCACATAACATCGCGGGTGAGTATATACTTCCAACTTCATCGCTTGGGAGCTGATCATACGCATATCAAGTCACGCGACCTCTGTACATGTAGCCCGTTGGGTCTCACTTTGCCAAGTGTCTTGCGGTGATCCGCGGGGAGTTTAGCAGACCCAGTGGCTAGGCGCTGGTCAACATTAGAGAGCTCGGAAAGCAACCAACTTCGCGGGACCGGGGGCAACAACCAGGAAGTTGGCCCGCCAGCAGATATAGATATATTGAGTGCCTTTGCATGGGTAATACAACTGGTTCGTCCACCGGCAAAGTCTCTGTCAATCAAGTAGATAGTGCGAATGCCGCGCCCTGACATTACAGTGACATCTCCGTGCTGCCTGCTAGGCCTCTAACCCCATTGGAACAACCTTGCCACAAGCCGTAACGTTTTCCAGGCGTCATTTGCCAAAGCCGGATCGTGCCTAAGTCATACCGCTCTTCAGCTTCGTAGCGACAATAATAAATGTGTGCTCACCGTCCTCTGAAAAGGGCAGATGAAAACATGGGTTAACGTGATCGTTGTCAGGTGCTGAATGTCATGCAAACGGCAACACGCACCACTGCCACTCGCATAAACTTCGCCATCGGGGCTGAAATCGACACAATGTACAGGACCATGGTGACCTTTCAAAACATCCATTTCTTTACCGTCCATCCCGTGTACTCGAACCCATTCATCGCCAAGGTTTCCCGTGACAAAGCGATCTTGCAGGGTGGGATGGATTGAAGCAGATGATGGCGAATATGGGAGGTTCAGGCTACGAGTCGGTGCCGTGCCTGGTAAGGCAGGTATAAATGCCACGGTTTCCCCTGATGTCACAACAAGTCGGTTGGTTTGCAAAGATAGTTCCATGGACGTAATGGGGTTCGGAAATGCAAGCGAGGTCGTCAGCTTGCGAGTCCTTAGATCCCACCATCTGAAGACATATGAGTACGACGCGGTTAGATTATCTGAGCAAGAAGCACACTTTATGTTACCATCTTCACCCGCTGATACACCGGTGTGTTCGCCGACCCAAACAACGCTCTTTACGGTCTTATCATGTGGGGTAGTACCTGGGTCTCCGAGGAGATCCGCATCTGCATCCGGGCGGCCCAGATCAAAGATGCGAACCTTTTTTTCTTGACCACCGGTTAGTACGTGAGAGGAGGTTCTTGAGATGGCAACGGTTCGAACGATGTGATTATGGGGGAAGGAGTGGAGCACCTCCCCCGAAAACGTGTCCCAGACCTTTCTGTCGGAACATCAACACGAAGCATTGCGACGTTCACGTAACATGCAGCACTCACGCTGTAAAATCAGCGCTGCCTGATACAGCCCTTGCGCCATCTTGGGAGAGTTTGGTGCACCACACGGCGCCTTTGTGGCCAAGGAAGGTACCGATCCAATCCCCGGTCCATTCTCTGAGCATAGGATTGCCATCCTTGCAGCTGGAGACTAGTAGATAGGTGTTGTCATCGAGAATCGGTGAGAAAGAAAGATGGGTGACAGGGCGAGTGTGGCCAGGAGCGACGAGAGGAACAGCCTTTGGGGTTGTCATTAGTCGTGAAAAGAGAAAAAAGAGAGAGAAGAACAAGTATGAGAGGTTGGGAGAGTGGTATTATGGACGCTCAGCACTGCACGTACTGGCGTAGAACAAGGACTACCGCGTGGACGCGTGGCAATATTCTGGGTGGCACCGACCACCGTAGTATGTACGTGACGAAACGAATCAAGCCGAGGTTGCGGCTCAATTCTCATTCATTTCTCTTTTACACCGGAAGGTGCACGTTCACGAACATAAACTTGGCCCATCATCATCCAGCAACAAGGAATGGAACAGCAATGCGTGTCCTTGGTGGCCGTTGATGGAAGAATTGCTGCGTTACTGACATGAACAACAGTTGGACATCCAAACGATACGTGCGAGATCACGCCAATCTATTGCGTGCCCTCCAAGTACCCTTGATGGTATGTGTGGTATTCCATAATAATCTTGGATCGAGTTCTGTGGATGTGTGCAGGGTCTTCCCATTTTAGCCCATATGGACACCTTGATAACGCAACGGAGCCGTTGATCAAGCACGAGTGAAAAATAGAGTGACTTCTCGTCAGTCCCAGCGGGAATGGCGTGCTTCACTCCCATGCTCATACTTGCTGCCATGGATCCACTCCACCTCTCTGGTTTCCAGTCGGTAGCAATCACCGCACTCAAGTATATAAGCGGCACCAACATCCCCCTCTTCTTGCGCCGTTCGAGTCTCTGTTCCCTCCTCACACGCGGTCTCACCGAGGGCTTGTTCTCGCACAATGTCGTCCACTGTAAAACGTGTCGGCAAGAAGATAGTTGCTTATCCCGATGACAGCGTACCCATCATATCCACCGCTACCTACCTCAGGGGCCAGGTCAAAGATCCCAGGCGAGGTGTCAGTCTATCTAGCTGGCGCAAGCCGCCTTGTCGCCGCTGCTAATGATCGACCTAGATGATCGATTATCTCTCTAGTCTGTTCCCTATTGTTGGATGGATTGCCCGATATAGTATGTCAAACATCCATTGGACCACCCACAGTCACTCATCATATGTGTCGCAGATTTCGGGTGGATGACGGGTGACCTCATCGCCGGTTTGACGGTCGGTATAGTCCTCGTCCCTCAGGGGATGTCTTACGCTCAGGTAAGCACCACTCGCGCTCCCGTCTCCCTTCATCACTCACATCCTTTTCAATTCAGCTTGCAACGCTTCCCCCTCAGTATGGCTTATACTCTTCCTTCGTCGGAGGTCTGGTTTACTGCGTACGCACTCCCTCCGCTTCAAAGATTTCACTTGGACTAATATTATCCACCACCAGTTCTTTGGCACATCCAAGGACGTATCCGTCGGTCCAGTCGCTGTAATGTCTCTCACCACTGCTCAAATCATTGCCTTCGTCGATGCCCAACACCCTGGAATATGGTCGTCGCCAGAAATAGCGACAACCCTTGCACTTTGTTGCGGCTTCATCGTCCTCGCAATCGGGCTCTTGAGGATCGGGTGGCTTGTCGAGTTCATTCCTGCCCCCGCTGTCAGTGGCTTCATGACAGGCTCGGCCATCAACATCGCCACTAGCCAACTTCCTGGCTTGTTCGGTCTTTCTTCTGTCAAGTGAGTCATCCGTCCCCAATCACTCGTCATCATCTATATCTGGTTTCCGTAGTTCCAGAGCCTCCGTGTACAAGGTCATCATCAATACCCTCCAGAGCTTACCGAAAGCCAGACTCGATGCTGCGTGGGGTTTAGTTGGCCTTGCCGCACTTTATGCTATCCGCATATCCTGCACAAAACTTCAACGTCGCTTCCCCCGCTACAGTAAGAGATAGATATATGAGCTACGGTGACTCTCGAGAGCTGACCCAACTCTTTGTCAGGTCGGGTGTTTTTCTTTATCATGGTCGCTAGGAACGCGATTGTCATCTTGATATTGAGTATCGCCGCCTGGTTGTACTGCCGCCATCGCAAAACTGCATCCGGATATCCGATCAAGATTCTTCAAAATGTCCCCAGGGGTTTCCAGAATGTCGGCATGGTTCAGTTTGATCAGAAGTTGGTGGGAGCTTTTGCCTCCCAGCTCCCCGTCGCCACTATCATTCTCTTGTTGGAGCACATTGCCATCGCAAAGTGTATGTTTGAATGAGTGTATGCAGAACAGAACGCTGATGCACATCTCAAGCGTTTGGCCGAGTGAACAATTACAAGATCAACCCTAACCAAGAGTTGATCTCAATAGGTATCACAAACACCGTTGGAAGCATCTTCCATGCCTACCCCGCTACTGGATCATTCTCGCGTTCGGCATTGCAATCCAAGTCGGGCGTCCGCACTCCTGCTGGTGGTGTTGCAGCCTCTATCGTGGTCATTGTTGCGCTGTATGGTCTTACGCCGGCGTTCTACTGGATCCCCATTGCCAGTTTGTCAGCAGTTATCATACATGCTGTCATCGATCTCGTGGCTTCACCTGCTCAAGTATACTCGTACTGGCGTGTGGCACCTTTGGAGTTCTTCATCTGGCTTGCAGCAGTTTTCGTCACCGTTTTCACTACCACAGAGAATGGTATCTATACCTCGATCGCCGCGTCCCTGATCCTTTTACTTCTCCGCGTTGCCCATCCTCGCGGTCATTTCCTCGGGAAAGTTACACTCACTGACCCTCGAAATTCCCGGGAAAGTCGCGAAGTTTTTCTCCCTCTTGACACCGACGGTATTACCAACCCTGCGGTCAAGGTTGAACCACTTGAATCTGGCATTGTCATCTACCGCTTTGAGGAGAGCTACCTCTACCCCAATTGTTCGATCATCAATTCTACAATTGTAGACTTTGTCAAGGAAAACATGCGCCGCGGGATCGATGTCAGCACGATCAGGCTTCAGGATCGCCCTTGGAATGATCCAGGTCCTGCTAACGGTGGAGCCGAAGCAGCTCAAGCAGCGAACCTTGCCAAGCCCAAGCTTCGAGCAATTATCCTCGATTTTTCCGGAGTGTAAGCCCGTTGGACCTCACAATTCGAACATGGCGTTCTCATAACACGGAATTTCAGGTCCCATCTTGACACCACGGCTGTACAAGCACTGATTGACGCCCGCACCGAAATCGCGCGATGGGTCGACGCCCCCGTAGAGGTCAGTACAGCTGTCTATTCTGTGGCTGCACGTCATTCATTGAATGTGATTTAGTTCCATTTCGCCACGCTTCTTTCTCCTTGGATACAGCGAGCGCTGATTGCTGGTGGCTTTGGCACTGGCTCGCCGAATGCAGTACTCAGCGAAGTTGCGCCTATCGTCACTTACGGTGACGGACATAGAGATGCCTGGAAGGACCAGTCGAAGACCCCACAAACAGATATCGAAGCACACGAGACATCTCAACCTTATCTGCTTCGTGAGAGGGAAGGGTCAGAAAGTTCACCTCTTTTGCCCGAGGCAACGCCGTTCTTCCACTTTGACCTTGTTGCCGCCATGCGGGCTGTTCGGTCTGGCCCTGGACAGCAACATTCCCGCCGTGATTCGCTGTCGATAAAGCAGGTTGAAGTCTCCACCTCTGTCGTTGTGACTACTGAGTAGTCACGATCTAAGATGTTCAATCTTCAGGCTATGTATTACTATTAGATGTACTTTGGAGAATGTGCTTCGACATGGAAACCCAAGTTGATGTATGTACATACATATTTACGTTTTATGCGGATCAAATTTTACTACCGGCTTTGACAGCCGTCTTGTCAGCTTTCTCAATGCCATTCCTGAGGGTTCTCCGGTTGGGTCGTGTCCTACCAAAAACTCAAAGACCTATTTCACTGTCCTTGCGGTCGTTCTCGGTGACCTCGACGAGTTTCGCTGGCCATAACAAAGTACGCTGCAGTCGCGTACTCCGAGCCTTCCACGCTGACAGTGTCCCCAGTGGTCAAAAATCAAGCACCGCAAGGGAATGGAGGACGCCAAAAAGTCCAAAATCTACGGCAAAGCTGCCCGTGTAAGCAAGCACTGTCACTACACAACTCTCTTCACGTTGTGCAAGACTCATCCTTGTTCGTTCTGAAGGAGGTCGTGTCTGCAGCCAAAGGTCGGTCGTCCCAGTCAAAAAAGTGCTGTTAACCAAGGTCGACACGTTCTCGTACAGCGGGTGGTTCTACAAATCCAGAGGAGAACAACCTCTTGGCAGTCGTTATCCGGCGCGCCAGAGATGCTGGCGTTCCCAAAGAGAACATTGAGAACGCACTCGGGAGGGTAATACGCGTAAACTGTAACACGGTCACAACTCTGACGACCCATCGCTCATAGGCCGAACGCGCCAAGGGCCATGGACAGGCGATGTTGTTCGAAGCCATCTACGACGGCACGACCGGTATCCTCGTGTGAGTCCATGTACCCCATGTGTCAGTAGACTCCCCCAATACCGACTCTGCAAGTCACGTAGAGAATGCCGGTCGGATAACGTCAATCGCACGGTGAAGCAAGTCAAGGATCTTCTGGCCTACTACAGGTGCGCGTCATACGCTCCAAGGCGTGTGTTGGCCCTCTCATCCGCCATTCAAGGGCGCGTCCAGCACCTGTCAAGTTCATGTTCCAGCAACGAGGCTACGTCAAAGTGTGCGTTGGCGACGACATGGAGGTGCTTCTGGACCAAGTCATGCATGTGTGCCCGATTGACTTTGCGGCATGGAACGAGGAATCTTCTGGGCAACGTGGGGTGGAGGTGAGCAGGCATCGACGCTTTCCACTTGACGTGTTCATTCATGACACGTTCTAGTTGGTCTGTCCTCCAGACGATCTCCGCAGGGTCATGAAAGTGATAGTTGATTTTGCATCCACGTCTCCTCTGTGCGAGGCACTCGCGAGCGAAGTCAACTGGGCACCGCTAGAGCCGCAGGAGGCTGGAGTCGATACCGAAGAGATGAGCCGTCTAGAAAACTTGATAGAAGCTCTAGAAGAGAACGACGACGTCGAGCGGGTGTATACGACGCTAGAATCGAACCATTTAATTGCTGATATTTCGTAGAGCAGACTAGAGAGGGTTATACGACACCCGCAAATATATATCCTGGACCCTACTGCATTCGGGGACCGACGTTCTATTGGCATGCATAATTGTGAACCCAGGCAGGGTATTGCACTTGCGGTCACGCCAACTGACCTCGCTACGACGTGGATCGCATTGGCGGGTATGGGTTTCTGAGGGTGACTTGGGGTCATTTGCCCTCATGATTCAACTGATCCGTTTTCCAGCAAGACCTCAATTAGCCGGCAAAGCGAGGCAGCAATCGTTTCTTATTATACATTCATATAACTACAGCATGCAAGACGGGTTTCACTCGTACGTGAAGAAAGGTCTAGGCTATATGAGTAATTCTGGATGAAGACCAATCCATGCATGGCCCCCAACTCCGCCAAACTGAACAAGTTGCGCCTCGGAGGCTTGATTGACGTATTCCTTGAATCCTGACACCCCTGCTCGAGCATATACGTCTTGACTCAATAGCTGTCCTACTACAGATCTGAGGGTTTGGTGAGAGCCTTCGGCAAGCAACCCGATAAGAACATGTATCAATGGTTGAAACTGGACAGGTATGAAAACCCGAGAAGCTCTGTCCTGTCGGTAAGTTGATGTCGTCAGGAGCGTGTCAGTATTTGTGGGTGAGTTGAGGCTCGATGAAGTCAAAGTTGGTGATTGGAAAATCGCAGTCCTCTCCATTGGCGGGGTCTTGGGATCCGTTAATAATGGACTCTGCGTCACTTCCGGTGAGCTGGAGGTAGGAGACAAGAGGAAATGAGCCGTAGTGCCATCCACCCCGCACCAATTTGAGTGCAACATAATCCATGCGCTAGCTGCTATGCCGCCGAGTTCGATGATGCCCGCCTGCTCAGCTAAAGCAGTATAATCTCGGAATTTCGACACTCCAGCGCGTTGGTAGACTTGGTTGTCTGACTGTACAAGGGCCAACGCAACCGTCGAACGTGAAGGACGGAAAATACCCCTCTCTCGGGCTGCAAGCAGTAGATGAACGAGTGGTTTGAACTTTGCCCACGTTTGGAGTCGACCACTTTCATCATGTTTATGTGATGCCATAGCAGGCCACGGAGTTGACGGCAAAGTGCTAGAGGAGAGCACTGACCCGAGCCCCTCTGGTGTAGAGTGGCCCAGAGTAGTCGATGCACGCGAAGAAGCGGCGAACTGAGAATTGACCCTGTCGGGAACTCCGAAAGGAGTTACCGCTGGGGCATCAATGAGCCCCACGTTTCTGTTCGATGGGGAACAGGGTATGGGTGGCGCAATATAGGGGAGGTAATTCGACTTTGGCGTGTCAGTCGCATCACGAGCTCTTTTTTCTGACTGTATGAGATGCGGAATAGACCGCCCGGAATCTGTATCACTGTCTTCGATACTTGAACCCGTGGGACGTTCGGTTTCTTTTGGGACTCCAAAGTCTTTCATTTGTGGTGTCTCGCATACACTGGAAACAGTTTCAGGGAGTGTCTTCGTTGGACCCACGATCGGAGATATGGGTTTGACCGTTGTGTGAGACTCGAACAGTGGCTTGGTTATTACAAAGGGCGATGCGAGGCAGTTGAATTTGTGGGGAGAGGATATGCCCGGTTTCTCTGTACCTGGCTGTTCTGAGACTGGCACATCGCCCGTCGACTGACTAGGTTCGAGAGGAGAACGAATGATGATCGACGAGGGTGGGCAACTGTCATGCAAAGGTAACTCTAGCGTATCGAGCGACGGGAAAACAGGTGGGCTGCGCTTTGCGGGGCCAACAGAATCTGTGACATCGGGAGTGCTCTTGGACGGTGACGGATCCTTTGCAGGGCTGTCGTG
This sequence comes from Boletus rex-veris, assembly GCA_038088795.1. Lineage (NCBI taxonomy): Eukaryota > Fungi > Basidiomycota > Agaricomycetes > Boletales > Boletaceae > Boletus > Boletus rex-veris. Next base: position 9,547 of record JBBPJQ010000641.1, read on the forward strand.
CTCCATCTCCGGAGGAGATTGCGCAACAATGGTCGTGCTACGTGCCCGTGTAGATCCCGTGGAAACAGAGGCGCGTCGAGAACGCGAAGGGGTTTTCGGGATAGGCAGTCCTCCAGGTGTTAGGTCGCTTCTAGACTTGCTCGGTGATGTTGGGTTAGGAGCAACTTCCAGTACGTCATCGAAGCTCCCCATGTTCTTGCAATGCCTCGAGTCAAGAAGATCGCGCGCACTGATGCGTCGTAGTTTCGGGGTATTTGGGAAAGTGGGATGTAGAGCAGCGTCTGGGTCGTCGAGGGGAGAATCCTGGAGCTCCCTCAAGAGTTTGGCTACGAGGTTGGCATCGAGGTCGAGAGAAGGTTGTCTGACAGCCTGGGTAGAGTTGGTTGCATCCGTACGAGTCCTTAGTACAGCTGCGCCCCAATCGATGACCAATGAGGCTTGGCTCTCGAGGCTGGGTGAAGTACGGGGAGAGACCAAGATAACTTGGTACTTGCGAAGCTTCAGGGTTGATACGGCGTAAGCGTAGTCACGATCACCGGTAATGAGGATGACTGTGGCGGGGACAGGATGATCGACGGCGAATGCAAGCATATCGACTTTGGAGCAGCCCCTCTTTCAACGACGAGGGAAAGGGTGACGTGTTGTCTACACACCTAGTAACATCTTGTCTACGACCTCCTTTTTGCCATTGTGGGGACAGTCTATCATGGATACACCAGAAGACTGGAGCTCCGAGCGGAGGGCCACGGACTTGGACGACTGTGCAGAAATATCGAGATAAGCTCTGAATGTCGTGACGGAGCCGAATAGACGAGTAATACGACTCATGTTGTTCACGATTTGGTAACCTAGACCAGATGAATTGGAGGGAGGGCTACAATTTTCTGGAATGGCAAGGTAGTGAGCCGCAGTTATTGAAATTCTGGTGGAGACAGACCATAGTCCCAGAAGATGGCGACCTTTGGATCAGACATGAGACAAGAAGTGGATAGGAAGACGACGGGGAAACGAGAGCTTGTACTTGGTGGGGGTTGCGTGGAATGCACGTGCAAGGAGGGATGCACTTTTGTTCACGTCCGCATGTGCATCCTGGCCGGAAGCATGCACAGCAGGTGGAAGAGGTGCGCCACTGAACGCTCATACGCAGTACAGCATAAGTTCCCGCGAAGGAAATATGTACACAACCAGGAAGGAACCCGGCACAGCACAGGGACTGAATGCGGTGATGAGCTGAGCGGCAGCGGATGCGACTAGACGATCGAGTTTAATGAGAGCCGTTGGTTTACATTACATCGCGCATGCCATTCGCAAAGGATATCAATACGTGAATATCTAAAATAGTAAGATAGAGAGTCTACTTGACTTTCCGTTGGAGTTTACTGAGATGATAGTTGATGGACGGTCGTTGTGGTTTGGGGTAGACAGGCTGTGGCAGGACGCGTGAGTGGGGAAGACACAGCTAGGTGGGCGACCAACCGTCGTGCGCATGCAGTTGAACAGCGCGTCCGCCACCTCCTTGCACCTGGCGGGATCCGCAGAGAGAACGTCGCCGGTGGCAGCCCAGCAACCGAGCATGGCGACGAACTCGGCCTTGCACGGCGAGCGTCGCTGTACTGGAGCAAAGGTCATTCAATGAGAATTGCTCACCACGACAAAGACGCACATTTGGTCGGTCTGACCTTGACTTGGGCAATGTGTACCATGGCTGCAATAGAAATTTAAGAAATTTAAAAACTCGATGAAACGATGTCCGGCAATTCCCGATTCCATTAACACGTATCCATCCTTCTGCTACACTCATTACATACCCTCTCACATATTATGCCAGCCGTACCCTCCCTGAACAAGAACAACGCCGGTCAGCCTCTCCACGATCACATCAGTTTATAACACTAACATAATCTCCAGCCGTGAAACGGATAATGCAAGAAGCAAGAGAGCTTGCAAACGACCCTTGCACAGACTATCACGCCGCGCCTCTCGAGGTATTCTTCATCCAATACCTCTCTCTCCATCTACTCAGGACTCCGAACAGGATGACATCTTCGTATGTACACCGTACACCTCACCCTCTGCCCTCTTCATTTCCCCACCTAGGAATGGCACTGCACCATCAGAGGACCATCGGGCACAGAGTTCGAGGGCGGCCTCTATCATTTCCGCATATTACTCCCTGCAGAATACCCTTTCCGACCACCCTCGCTCATGATGCTTACCCCAAATGGCCGTTTCGAACTCAACACAAAGGTATTCATCTCTGTTAGCCGACACGTTCAACTTTCACCTCTAAACTGTCGTTTTGACAGATCTGCATCAGTTTCACAAACTGTTTGTATTTTTTACTATTTCAAACATGGTCTAGGCTAATCCATCCGACAGATCACGAGGAGGAGTGGCAGCCTGCCTGGGGCGTGCGAACAGGTGCGTACCCGCTCGGATTTAATGCAAACTTGACCGACTTCTCCTCGCAGCTATCCTTGGCCTCCAGGGGTTCTTCCCCCTTAAGGGATCGGCAGCCAATGGCGTTGGCTCGGTCGAATACCCCGTCTCCGAGCGCAAACGCTTGGCACTCATGCAAGTGTTCATATTAATAGCCGCCCTTGTACCTCTCTGACAATTCACCGCATTTAAGATCGCGGGAGTGGGTTTGTCCCAAGTGCCAGCAAACTAACTTGGAATGTCTTCCAGACCCGCTACAGCACGCCGCCACGACCCTGAATGAGCCTAAGGGGCTCCGAGGACTTTCACGCGCCCCAGATCAGCTGGAGCCTCCTGTTTCCCGACCTTCACCCACACCGCTACCACCTGCCCCAGAACGTTCCCCTGTTCCGGAGACGACGATATCTGATCCCGATCAAACCGCCATCTCAACGCTTGTTACTGAATCTCAGCAGGATAGGACTTCCAGTGGCACAGAGGCCATCCGCGGATCACAGCTACCCGTCCATCACCGCTCTCACCGCCCACCATTACTATTGGACACCACAATCTGTTTGTTGCTTGTGCTGGTCGTAGCGTTGTTGTGTAGGCGAGTTCTGTGAGTCGCCTGCCCAGTTCTATGGAGATGATCTATCGCCGGTTGGTTGTAGGGGCATGTACTTTTTACGACACTGGATTTTATTACACAGCTTGAAAGGTTTCTAGACCAAAGCTTAGTGTGCCAATTGAATATGTTGATCGAGCTTGGCCAGATCGGGTGAACAACACATCTCGTTATGTCAGCTCAGTTGATCAAAGATTTGTCAACCGAGTACGAGTCCAGCTTGGATTTATAACTGATGAGCCCCGTCTTCTGGATGTCCTCAGCAGCCCGCCCTCCCTACTTTTGCTACCATGTCGCTCTCCCTCGTCGTCCACGACACGATCCAGACAAAAAAGCGGTCGTCTCTTCTCACCTACCGTCGGCGTCCAGACGCCACTCCTATACCACCCACACTCGTTAATTCGCCCTACCTTGCCTCGCCAAACAGCATCTTTCAGCGAAAAAATTCTGTGCTTAAATGGCCCTCCCAAGAGGACGATGAGTGGCTCCGGGACATGGTCCCTATGGGCAGACCTCTGGGCCTTGATGTCGACTCCAAATCAGAGGCATCCAACGACACCACCCCCTCCCCAACCTCTTCAGACAGCTCGTTTGGCTCCTCCCTTTTCCCCCCGTCGTCTTCGCTCCTCCCTCCGTCGCCAATGTTGCGATCACGCTCCACGAGCCTTGATGTTGCCACACCCGCCAAGCGTGCGCTGTGTGGCTCAGGCTCTGGTCAATCACCCCACACTTGACCGCATTTCGCCTATCGTTTTACGTCGCAGTTGACTGAGAAGAAACGTTTTTGACACGAGGGGTCGTTATAGTCTTTCCATTCATTTTGGGTTTACTACTAGGTTTTACGTGGGTATAGGGACACTTGGGTTTGTCGGGTATTATGTTTCCTTTCATCTTCGGGTAAAGCTGGGCGTTCGTGTCGCCAACAATCATCTATTTCATCAATCACATATTGTATTTACTTATCACTTTATCACTCGGACTTGTCACGCACAGTAAACACACGCAGGGTTGTAATCGTACTAGGCTACACAACGGTACTCCAGGATTGACGTTGAAGCGTCACATGAAATAGATTAAGCAAATCACTTCTTCTTGCCAGCACTGACACTGAGGACAACGACATCTTCGTCCTCCAAGTTGAAACTTGCTATCGTACTAGAATTCGTAAGCATTTTACCCATGTAAGATATTCGCATTTTTGAAGCGGGTAACGTGCTTCCCGTGGCCTGGATAAATCGCTCACGAAGCGTGGAAACAAGCAGCGTGAGCGGTAGATCGGAGATGGTCACCAACTTCCCGTCGAGTTTCCATTCTGGTTTCGAAGGCTCATTGGGGAGTTGTATGTTGAGGGAGATCGTGTAAGGGTGCATCCCGATCCAATCTGCCTCTGGATACAAGGCACCACCAGGAAGTTTCGCAATTTTTTGTCTCTTGATCTGGGGCTGTTCCTCGAGGCCCTCCATTTCATCCGCGCTCCGCACCATGCCAGTTTGTGGGCCAGTCACACTAGTCATGCGGCCTGGGTGCATACCGGGAGGTGGCGGTTGAAAGCCAAAGGGTTGTACAGCATCTGGACCCTGATAGTGGAGTGGTGGTAACATGACCGGCGCTGGTTGGTTCGAATATACAGAAGCTGGCTGGGGTCCTGATGATACGGTTGCAGCGGAATACCCCGGGTGAGAGGCGGAGCCTGCAGCCTGGATAGGTGGTGCTGGTAAAGACGCAGGCGCTGGTGGGAGCGATGTCATCGGTGGCGGTGGAGCAGCAGCAGGCCCGATCCCAGGCCCAATGGCATTGGAGTCCTGTGGTCCGAGACCCTTGGCACGGTGAATAGCAGCGATTTGCTCGTCGAAGTTGACATTGAGAGAATACTTGTCCATCGTGCTGACTTTGGTCGCGGTATGCCCATCCCAAACAACTTTTTCTCTCTCCTTCCGGCGTTCTCGCTCTTCCTCTTCCTCTTTCTTTCGACGCTCCTCATCCGCCTCAGCACCGAAGATATCGACACGCGTACGAGCAAGGTCCCTGAGTGATGAGACAACATCGGCACCCCGTAAGAGCTCCGAGGCCTGAACTTTGCGGGCTTCCAATGCATCCCGTTGAGACTTCCACTTGGGGTCCAGCAGTTCAATGCGCATGTGCTCGTCGAGTTCGTCCACGGGAATCTGCTGACTACAGATGGCGCAAGTCGTGAGCGCAGATGTTTTCTTGCCGCCCACTAGTATAGATCATTAGAAAACGACCGCCACCGGTAACGAAGGGAAGGATACTCACGCTTAGGCACATAGTCAGACTTAATTTTCATCGGACCAGCAGCATTCGCGTTGGCTTGCATAGCCCTTGCACGCTCCAACTCTCGCAACCTTTCTTCTTCTTCACGTTGCTCCCGCTGTTGTGTATCGTCGTCCTCATCCTCACTTTGTTCCATCGCAGCATCCTCCCCGTCTACTGCGGGAATACCTGCACCACCAACGGCGGCCGCAGCCTCTGCTTCTGCCGCGGCTTGTCTGGCACGGTGAGCCTCGATGTCATCGGCAGTAGTCTCCATGATCATTGCGGCCATACGTTTCTGCGCCAGGGTCATGTTTTCAACTTCTTGCACGCTCATTGGGGGTGGCAGTTCCGAGTTTGCATCAGCGACGGTAAACTCGATGGTTTGGACGATAGCATAATCATGCCAATCAATTTCAGCAAAGGCCACTATGAGCAAATGAAGTCAGTGTCTGTCATTTACGGAATTAGAGCAATCGAAACGTGCATTTCTCTGCTTCCTGATCGTCTTGGCGCTTCTTATCCTTTTCTCTCTTCAGTCGATCCCATCGTGCATGCTTCTTTGATTGTTCAAGAGTTTTCCACTGTGATCCGTCCTGCGCACGCTCGTGAATATATGACAATATCTCCTTGTCCGGGTACAAGACTTTCATATATTGTTCGACCAGGCGATTGAAGTAACCGAAGAGTGAATGATTGGGTCGCAAGAAGTCAAATTGATAGTTACGCCCTTCTCTTTGAGAAAGGGCGGCAAGAAAGGTGCGTCCACGGCGAGCAGTGAAAAGGGCGGTCAGTTTCATGGTGTCTCTACGCGTACAGTGAGGTCTCATTGCGTGGCAACCGATGACATGGCACTTACAAATCAATGGGACTGATACTTGGCATATCCATGACGAATTGGGGTTGAGGTGGTTCGACTCCAAGGTCTTCCTGAACCACAGGCGCTTGTTCAATCCCCGTCATTACTTTTTCCTGGGGTGCCTCTACTTCCTCTCCAGCAGATATTCGGTCCATACGATGCCTATAGTACGCATGGTAAGGGTCCGCAGGGTTGAGGAACGAGAACTTGGGATCCTGACGCTGATTCTCGCGAATCTTGTCCTCGAACTGCGGTGGATTGACCGAGCGCGCGACGAAGAGAGCGGTCCTGTCAATGACAGCTGAAAAGATAAAGATTCATCAGCACAGGGAAATGTTTAAGACTGAAAGGTTACTCGCATTTAATTTCTGGGGGAGGGAGAATGAGACCGCTGGCAAATCTGGGCTCCTTGTTCACGTCAGTGTCGCCATTGATGGCATGTCCGTTCAATGCTGGCATTGTCTGTGTCTCGACCGCCATCATGCCTGACTGTCGCGGTCGTCGTCGAAGACGGCGAGGACTACACAGGTGAGGCAAGTTGTCGGAGGTTGAAAACGAGGACCGGCATATCTCGGCATGTTCTTTCTGCTCTTTCCTACATGTTCGGCGCGTTCAAACCAACGTCTGTCGCATTCGGCGGTCTCTTATGGTCAGTCTTACGTCTCGTGTGTCGTTGGAAAATCTGAGCAGGGGCAGGAAAACGCCATGGAAGTTGTCCGTGACGCGCAAGGCGAATGCGCGTGCGCGCCTTAAGAAGGTGGACGCGGTCATCGAAGCTGTCCGTGCAAGTGGTGTTCAGTGCAAAGCTTTGGTGAGCATAGCACCCCGTCGACTTGGTCCGGTGGCCCTGACACTCTTGATCTGACCCAGGACCACGCCATGCTCTTGCCCAAAGAACACGAAATGGACCCAAAAGATAAATATACAGTCTTTAGCTCAACTGCACGCGGGTACCGAAAGGGTATTCACAAGGTGCCCAAATGGACAAGGGTACGGCCCCCTTTTACACCGGCGAAACGTTTTTCTCACCGGTGCTAAAGCTGACGCTACGAGTCAATCCAAAAGGCTTCTAGTTTTGAAATTCCCAGTTAGTATACTACGTTTTATCTGCACACGCATCAGTTGGCATGTTAGAATAACTAATAACTGGATGACCACTAAAACAGCACCACATGTATCTTTCCCTGTCTAATTCCCTCGAGCACCTTCGGCGCCCCAAGAACCGTTTTGAAAATCTCGTTCCGAGTTTCTGGTATATCCAGTAGGTTACGCTTCTTGGCATCCCGGAAGGAGATGTCAAGGATAATGTGCGTGAGCTGGGACATGGATAATGCGTCTGGGAACCGTTAACTCGAGCTTGGCTTCGCGGTCTCTGCACTGACCTGTTTCACAAAGAAGTTTCCCAATTCTGCCTGGTGTACCGGCGGCCGAGCCAATCTTTGACCGCTTAAGATATGCAACATGCTCTTGCAGCTTAAAATGTTTTGCAAAAAGCTTAGCCACATCACCACCCTTATCACCACGCAGTCTCTTATCCCTGAGAACTCTGGTCACATTGGCTACCCGGAGGGCTGCTCCGGCAATGTATAGCAAAGTTGGTGCACCCCGTGATTTGGAACTTTGCGAAAGCCTCTTGTGCAACACGGGAAGCACTGACGGAGAGATGGTTTTGTGGGAAAAGGTGGCAAGAGAAAGAGACGTACCAGTGATAATAAAATCAACCAGACGGTCCAACGACCTCGACTCCGTCCATTGGGTCGTGTCCGTGATTGCTGTTTCTGTCTGGAGTTCAATCAAGATCACGGGAAGCGACGTGTAGTGGATGCGCTCACCAGGGATGCAAATATCATCGAGCTCGAGTCTGGTCGGCTCCGGAAATGATTTGGCTTGCATGGTAGACATGTAGTGCGCAAGCTTTTGGGCCGGTTGCGCGGCCATCGAGGGAGGTTCGAGAACCTCTACTGTCTCAGCAAGTTTCCGTTTCTGTATGATTTCGGATCTGTCACTATGTGGTTGTTTTCAGGACGGTGCAAGTGACCTTTGCCTGTCTCTCTTTATCCTTTTCTCTGCGCTTGCGTTTTGCCAAGACTGCCTTGCCCTTGGGAGGGGGTTCGTCCTGCTCCGCCTCTTCGTCCGCACTGAGGAGGCCATCAATGTCACCGGCTGCTCCTTGGCGCGAATCGAAGGTTATATCTTCCTCTCCAGACGAGGCCACGAGGTCATCTGGGACGAAGTCGTCCTCGAGGTCGTCGCCACGCTGGACGTTCATCTACCTGAGAAAGCACAGTGGGAATGAGTACACTAGACTTGTGTTCGCGTAGTATGAACCGGATGTTGCCGTATGAGGCGAGCAAGACGAATGGGGAAATTTTGAAACGAAATGGCCCCTCTACGGTAAGGAGATGTGACAGAACATGAGCAGAACACGCGCACACGACACTGGGCAAACACTGTCTTATGAATCCATCTTCATGCTCTTTCTTCTGACCCTTGCCCACACCATCCCCATATCCTTTGCCTTGTTCCTCTTTTTCGTTGCTCTACTCATCATTCTCTCCAGATTCTCCAACATACATCCAGAAGAAAATTTCTCTAAACCACCCCTTACAGAAGCCCCTTCCGAATCACCCAAGCGATCTGTTCCCATGCCCTCGATATTACATCAACCACCCGTCAAGGTTCTCAATGAGCCGAACCGCAAAGTGACCTCCCATGTCACAAAGGAACACTTCCCAGCGAGCTTCCAGACGGAGGCCGTCGGTGTAAAACAGCCCTATGATGCCTTCCTCATACTCGATGTCGAGGCAACATGTCTACAAGGAACAGGTTTCGATTGGCCGAATGAAATCATTGTATGCCGTATTTCTCCCCGCTCTCCTCGCCGGTTCCTGATCATCCAACGACCAAAGGAGTGGCCAGTATGTCTCTTGCGCTGGAAAAATCAATCTTTAAAAGGAAGGGCCAGTCGGCTGGAGATCGTCGATGAATTTCGCAGCTTTGTCAAGCCCACGTGGAGGCCTCAGTTGTCGCAATTCTGTACTGATTTAACCGGAATCACTCACGTTTGTTTTCTTATTCTTTTATTTTCTCGATCCAATCATCGTTCGTGTATAGGCGCAAGTCGATTACGCTCCAACGTTTCCCAAGGTTCTCAAAATGTTTGAGAGATTCCTAGCCCAACACGGGTTGATCCATCCCAAAAATGGCCGGCCCTTGCAACGATTCTGCTGGTGCAGCGATGGGCCATTCGACATAAGAGATTTTGTAGTAAAGCAATGCTTTATATCCAACGTCGGTATCTTGAAAACAACTGCTGAATCCATCCTAATGTCAACCGCAACAATGTCATGCCTCGTTTGACAGGTACCAATGCCGTCGTGGTTGAG
>JBBPJQ010000642.1:0-19090 GCA_038088795.1 Boletus rex-veris
TTGCTAGAAATTCTGAATAAATTAGGGGTGATAGTACTAATTAGGAAATGTGGCTGTACACCGGTTGCAACCGGTTTTGGACCGGTCTTTTGAATTTCCATAAGCCAGGCAACTGCAACTGGTTTGATGCTCAAAGGTAGGCAACTGCAACTGCAGTCCAGTTGCATGACCAGTCCAGTCCAGTCCAGTTGCCAGTCTTTTCACCAATCCTGGACTGGACTTTGAAACACTAATTCTACTGAAACACTGCCTTGTCCACCTTCTAGTCAGTGTAACCAGAATTTAGCTTCAGCTTGTAGTTGCCTTGTCTGTGAATCATACAATAAATGGAAGACTTCTTGTCTTACAAAGACTGATGATATCCTATTATGTACGAATTTACATACTTGCACTGGATCATCAACTAAAAAAACAATTGCTTTAAATAAATTTCAACCCATAATTGGATGTAAATCAAACAAACTTGGAGTTTGTAAAGCACGGTTTCCTCATTTAACATTTCCACTTACATTTGTTGATAATGATACTGGCTATCTACAACTTAAAAAAGGTGAAAGCATGATGAACTCTTTCACATGGCTTGTTATATTTCTCTTTTGTTGTAATACAGATGTAACAAGTCTATTATCAGGCACAGCTGTCAAAGCTGTAGTGGCTTACATTTCTGATTATATTAGTAAATCTCCATTGAAAACTTATATTGTGTTTGATACTATTCAAAGTGTTTTTCAGCGTAACTCTGTGTTGCTTGGAGGAACAATTGAACATCATGAGAACACTAGAAAAATTATGACCCAAATTGTCAACACACTAACTTCAAAGCTTGAGATTGGTGCACCTATGGCTTCTTTGTATTTACTACAGCATCCAGATCACTATACAAGTCATAAATTTATTTCTTTTTATTGGACATCTTATGTTAATGAGGTCAAAAAGGCATGGAATGTTAACAATATGATGGATACTGATGAGGATTCCCTGATTCTAAGTAGATTGAAAAACAGAATTGTTGGTATGAATGTTGTATTTGACTATATGTACAGATCTAGTGTACATGATCATCTGTGTCTATATGATTGAATTTGACAATTTGAATGTATATCAATATCTAAGAAATATCAGAAAGCTTTAAGCAAAGATCAGTCATCAAAAAGAAACAAAAATTTACTCATGTTTCATAAAGATCACCCTAAGTACATTTCCCATGAAGTTTATCAACTTCCATTAAAATATGAGTATGTTCCTAATTTCATTGGTTCACCTTTACCTCATGCAGATAAAGGTGACCATGAGTTTTATTGTATGACTATGGTAACTTTATTCAAACCTTGGCGTTTTGGTTTTGATTTAAAAAAATGTTGAGCAATCATGGTATGATGCTTTTACTATACACTCGTTCAGCTGTGATCAGCTTGCTATAATGGAAAATATGAGAGTAAAATATGAATGTTTTGATGCTTGTGATGATTTCTCAATCCAACGATGTAGTATGGCTAAGGATTTCAACTTGCAATTCAATGCACATCTGCCTGAAAACATTATTGAGAAGGTTGAAAAGGACAATGTTGTTGATTTTAGTGTTGATGCTGACAGTTGGTCATCCTCTTATATTGCAAAGAAAACTGCCAAGTGAGAATATGACCAAGGTGTTATTAAGCAAATCATGTTTTCAGCAGAATGGTTAGATGAGCTTCCAATAGATGTTCAAACTTCAATGATTTCTGATAGAGTTACTCCCTTATTATCATAGGATGCTATTCAATGGAAATCAAAAGTTAATGAACAATGACAGGAAGTAATTCTATGCAAAAGGAACAATATGGTAGTTGACTCTTTTGATATAAATAAGAATTCTGATTCATTGTTTAATTATACATCTATAAAAAATGATGTGAAAATTGTAGATTATGAGTTCTTGACAAATACTTTTAGACATATGATTTCAGATCAGAAAATTCTGTTGGATGACATAGTACACGCCTAAGTGAAGATAACGTCTCTTTGATGATAAATTAAGTTTATGTTCGAGTGACCTTTGTGGATAGAGGCGAGCGAGCTTTTCCATCATATGTTTGTTGATCGAATCATCAAATATGGTCCTGTCGTGTGGCTGTGATGTGCCCTTGTCACCGTGTAGTAGATTCTGTAGTGGGTTTTTGTGTCATATGCTAGATACCAACAATGGAATGAATAAATTACCCCAAATTCACCATCTGACTCTCATGGGTGTGAGTGTTCATCTGACATCCCAATTTTTATTCAATAAATAACATATGTATACCAATAATTTTCATTCTCAATGAGCATCAGTATTATACCTCTCAGGTTGTCACTGGCCACCTTGATTCCAGCATCCAAGTGACATTCAGGATTTCATATGTTAGACAATACATATAATACATCTTCTTTGACCTCATAGAGTCATAGGTAGCATCACACTCATCAGTATTAATGAAACAACCAATCAATTCACGTATTAGGATACATGGATGCATGCACTGGGTATGTGGTACTAGGTGGGGACTCGAAGTAAGGAGGGGCAAAAGCAGAAATGAGCGTATCAACAGCAGGAAGTAATTAGCAAATGACTACTACGACATGGGAGATAGGGCTAGAGCCACATGAATTGGTGGATGGACTGCTTCCAGTTGGGAAGGGCATTTCCATCAGATGCACGCAGACAGGAGGTCCTATTATCACCAGGAAACATCTTAAGGTCAATCTGAAGCGCTTCAGTAAAGTGTCTGTGAGAAGGTAAGTAGGAGACGAGTGGTTGTACAGCAGCGACTTACTTTTCCCATTTCTTCTTACAGAGCTCTGGGAAATATTCCTCCAGCTCAGAGCGCATCTCATTAAGTATAGTGTCAACAAACTCCCAAAACTGGTGGTCACACCATAGGCAGTCATTTGGATCAGCCTCGCCCACAGTCTTGTTATTGTCCTGAACATTGGACTCAGACCCATCCTTATGCTCTTCGGGCCTCACCTTCTCTTGACACTCAGACTGCTGTATCTTCTTGACAAGGGATTCTGTCAATATTTTGTTGAATAATAACATGTTCTGACGCTGGGCAAAAATCAATGATGAGATCATGATGAATAATTTTTTTGGGCTTAACAGGAACGCGTAGCATGCCCACTGACTTGTCATCACATCAACAAAGTCGATGTCCTTCCTTGTATAGAGGGATGCTGCAAGGTCTAACACATGTTGCTTCTTGATGATGCTGTTCAGTAACTGTACGATGTACATCATGGAATTAGTTCGAGTCAACTTTGAGACTCAAATACATACCCTTCCTTTGATATGAGACCGTTGCTTCGTAAGGATGTTCTTGATAAGGCTATCGACATACCCTGACAGCTCACGATCTTCAATCACCTTGGCAGGAATCTTGAAGATTGTCAAATTGTTCTTTATGAAAGCCTAACTTGAGGTGAGATGTCAGCATCCAGAACTCAAACTGGCTGGAATGTACCCAAAGTTGGTCAGAGAGGCCATCAAGATACCTTGTTAAGTTGGGTGACAGCAAGTGTTTGTAGCATTTTCTGTGTGTGAAGGAAAGTGTTAGTAGGTAATGAAACGACCTAATATCCTTCTATGGTAAAACAGTTGTTTGTTCTGTGCAGTTCACAGCTATACGGCTCTTGCAATGAGTATGTCTGATTGTCAAGGAGTTCGGCAAGAAGTAATCATGTGAAGAAAACAAGTTAATGTCTCTGATATGATTCAAGGACTATGGAGGACAAGAGGGAAATGATCAAAGAGAACAAGACTGGGGAATACATGGTGCTAGTGTGAGCCTTTATATACTATGGAGAATGGTGCACAGACCATGCTGTGTGTGTCTATAAGTAGTAAATATCATGGTCACTGGGTACCATGTATGAGTGGTGAGGCAATGATAAGCACTGCCGAGATACAAGTGTCTGTTGCTATTGGACGATAAGTAAAGTGAGTCAATTACGAGGACATAAGGTGAAACATGATGTATGCACGCAGTGGATAGCTTATAACATGAGGTAGACACACGGTGTCCATGAGGTATGTGCGTGGGCACAGCCAATACACGAAGAGGAGGTGAGGTTGCCATTGTAACGCACAGCGTAGTATTGACGAGCTGTGATACAATACGGGTCAAAGAGCGTAGTGTCAGTGAGAAGTAGTATCATGAATGAGTAGGAACGAAGTCTATCTTCAAGACGGTGTGAAGACTCGACAGTCTCTCTATCCTGGAACAATGCAGGACTCAAGGTCACTAGGAACTAACACTGATATTGCGTAGAACTAGCTTAGGGAAATACAGGCGAGAAGTATGAGACTATATATACAATAGGCCCCTGGTCTGTGTGAGAGATGAAAGAGGAAATAAGGAAGTGGAAACCCGAAGGGATTCCATTCTACAATGCGGAGACACAGTTCCACAGTGGATCAAGATATGATATGCAGCATCTTGTGAAATACTATCTCAGCCATCAAGGAAGTCTAAAGGAAAGTGATGGCTGATGGAAGAGTGAAAGGAATCTAAATATAGCACGGGGATCAGGAGAGCTATGTGAGCCAAAGGGGAAAGAGATTGAGGAACAAGATCTGACTATCTGGAGGACGACTCCAGTACAAATACAACTCAGTAGAGTGAGCGAGACAAGAGACAAGTGAACGATAAGTGAAAGAAAAATGTAGCCCCCTTGTTAAACCGTAACAGCCATGAGGAAACCATGAGGAGGTCATGTGACTGAGCACGTGACTATGTGACAAGATGTGATACCAGGAATCATGTGACTAGAGGAAAAGAGTAAAGGGAAAAAGGAAAAGAGTAGGGGCAGGGCAAGCGTAACAGGTAAGGTGAACAGTGATCTATTTACCTTGAACTTGTCAGAGTGAATAAAGGCATCAGCCTTGTCTCTACGCCTTCCATGCTCCAATGCCAGGATAGATCCATGCAGCGAGATGAGTATCTCAGGGATATTAAGCTAGATAGTCCATTATTAGGAGTTGAGATGAATGGGAAGGTGTTCTTACCTCAGCGAAACAATCCAATGTGCCATCTTCAAGGTGGTTCTCCTGGCAAGTGTCAAGCGCATGAAGTTTCTTTCACTTGAGCAGGTGCTCTGCATCCTTATTAGGCGATGGTGAACACTGCCGCCGTTGAGCTGGAGTGAAATCAAGACTCTTCCGGCTGCCATAAGGAGAGTTTGGGCTTGATGGGAAATGGAGCTGGGACTTGGAGCAAGTGGGAGAGGGAGTATGGTGATCCAGACCTCATGACCCTTCATGCCTATTGGCAGCTTGCTGAAGTTGGAAGTGTGCAAGAAGGCTCATTCTGGATGAGCAGGCTGGGTGAAGGGCACAGAAGAAATTTCATGAGGGTCATTAAAAAGAATCATTGTTTTGGGGAGTTTGTGCAAAACGAGGCTGGTCGTGAAACAAAAACACAGATCAATTATGCAATAGAAAATACAGCCAGCTTTATTATAAATGAATGCTATGTAGAATCCCCATGCGGCATAGAGGGAGGGGGATTGTATGGTATAGAGGAGGGACCAGGCCTGGGATTGTATGGGTTAGGTTCATACATCTGGTAATTAACTGGATACATGGTGAAATGTGCTGATCGTGCAGCCGCTGAAGACAAATGGGAGGCGTGTGGGCTGGGATCATTATGATGCTCAGGTGGTTCTGAGTTCACAGTAGTGAGCATTTGGACCTGGAGTGAATGTGAACGATCAGGTTCCAGGATGGGTTGTACATCTGGTACCTTTGCCTTTCCTTTGCCTTTCCTTTGCGCTTTCTTTGGAGCATCAAAGGCAGGTGGCTCAGCCTGCAGTACTTCATCATTAGTTGTGCTACTAGCCACATCATCCTTCCCCTTCTTTAACCAAAGTAGGTGTGCTGCATGTAAGTGTAAGGGAACGTGATCCAAAATGAGTGGTGCATGGATTTGGTTATATATCGCGGCTGGGATAGCAGCTTTAATCCACTGATAGTTGTGGAGTGAGGTGGTATTAACAACGTAAGTATCAGAAGGAACATGATCAACAAGATCCTTTGTTTGCATCATAATCAAGTGTTCTTGCTTCTGATGTACAGTCCTAGTCGAGGCACAGCGGGAATTAAGGCAATCATGCTGCACGTTGACCATGCAGATTACATCCTGTGGCAGGAAAAACATTCTGGAGGTTCGCAATATACATGGGAAGGGCTTACAAGGGGGGAAATGATGATTTCTTGTTCCAGTGCTGGGTATTTGATGCATGGAACACGTAACTGAGCATGCAGTTCTGGAAGGAACTCAAAGAGGTGAATGAGAATGTGGGAGGCGAGAAGCCGTGGCTGATTGAGTGGAACTAGAATCTCCCGGACAGTGCCAATCTGATACCTGTCATCATTCTTCACGATAACATGGGCCCCAACTGTGGGTTTATCTCCCTGTGCTGCAGTGAATGATCCAACCCAATAGAACTGATTTGCTTGCCAGGAAATGGGTACCATTGACCAACTACATTTGGCAGTGTCTGTCTCTTTCCAATGAATTGGACGAGTCACCACATTTACATTTTGGCAGGTTGGTAAGTGCACTGCACCTTCAGAGGAAGGTAAGTGATTTGCAGAGCATCTCATGATCTGACAAGAGTATCTTACCGACTTCTGGGGATCCCATCTTGGAGAAATCAAGCAACCACCGTTGGTGAGGATGCTTATTGATATACTTGAGAATGCCTGATCCTGCCTTGACCCATCTTCCAGTGACAGAATCATGCCAGACTCCACCTGTGACAACATGTTTGACATTGTCTTGTTCAGTGAAGAGTTGACATGCATTGCAGCTCAGTGCTTGGCAGTTGCTGTAGATTGATGCTAGATGGAAAACATGATTAAAGGATTCATAACGCTCTGTTGAAAAAAGAATAGCAGGGCCAAATCATCGGATGAACATGGGAAGATGGAGGAGAAAGTGAAACTTTGCTTTCGTTACCAAGATACTTGGTGCACATTGTGTGCTAATAGTAAGAAAATCATTTATGACGTATGAGAGGTGTGCCTCATAGATCAATAGTCAATACTTCATACAAAAGTACTTAGAGAGGGGTACTCACAAGATAAAGTTCCATATCTTCGATGGATGTATGCCAGAGAAGCACTATGAGTTTCCCAATTACCAATCAACCCTGAAGGACCATGTCTGGGACAAGGTCGTAGATGAGATATGGCATGACTTGGGCAAGGCTTTTGAAGTGCTTCCCGACAAGACCACCTTTGTACCTTAGGATGTAGTCAGAATTGAGAGTCAGAGAGTTCAGACCTTCCTTGTTAACAGACTCCAGTTGTGTTTGGAAGGTTTTGGTGGAATTGCCTTTTTCAATGATGTAAACGGTCTGTCCCTAGAAGTACTTCATGATGCCAAGAAGTATGGTGTGAAGGATTTCTGTTGGGGTATCTTTGTGGATGGATGTCCAACCCCCACATCCCAAGAAGTGGGTTGACATGGTTGTCAAGTGACTGTCCACCAAGCAGTACGGCCAGCTTGCCATTTAGACATGCAGTGACTTCAGCCTCTGATAGTATGGGTTCTCTGGCTGTTTGTTTTTGTAGGAGTTTTCCAAGCACCAGAAGCTGGTTGACAATTGCGGTAGTTGTACTATCTTGAATACCGGATTGGCTGACAGCATTCTTGACCTTCGTTGCGCCACCAGGGAGCATGGAAAGTTGAATCTGATGTTTGATTTGAGCGAGGATGTCTTCTGGCATACACAACTCGCCACACTGAGAAAGTTGGTTAGCCAGTTCGAGGTGAATTGAACCCCATGTACCTGAAAGATATCACAGTATCTCTTGTTGGTTTTCTTATCTGCGTTCATACCGCCAGCTTTGCAGGTACGGCAGAGATAGTTGCACTTCAATCCCCCGTGGCTGCACTCTTCTGCTTGCATTGGGTTGTCACCTGCAAACAACAACTCATATGGAATGAGCAGCACCTCCTCTTGATGCTTGACGTCAAATGCCACTATGGGGTTGTCAGCTGCCTTCCTGTTGATCCGTTAGAAAGTAGCTGACTGGATTCACAGTAAACGTACTGAATTGAGTCTCTCATGCCTCACATGAGTTCCATTGGCGTAGCGTGGGGTGAACTTGATACAAATCAGATGAAACATTCTTTCTCAAGAACCTGGCATGGCAGCAAAGTGTTCGACACATAAACAACATGGTGCTTGTTCCATTGCTTTGATATGTTCCCAGAAATGTCATCCATGAATATAATGAGAGGCACTGTGTACACCATCCATCCACCAGATTTCTCCCGGAGCAGATTCAGCATAAGATTTGAGAATGCGACAGAGGATGCTGTTGAAAAACTTGAGTACAACTCAAATTCTGGAGGTAGCACGACAAACCTGTGAATTGTATTCCGGACTCCCCTGCTCGATGTTGGAGATCTTTGAAGGTGTTGAAAAACATTGAAACAGGTACAATGACCATCTCTGGATCAACTGCAAATACCTCCTGGAACAAATAAGAGCAATCAGTCAATCAATAATAACCTTGAAAATGATTTGAGCAGGAGCGAACCTCAATTTTCGAAACATTGTGTCCTAGAGTGAGAACAGTTGGCTCAGTAGATTTCCCTTTGTCTGACATTCTAGCTTGGAAGAACTTTTTCAGTAAGAAATACTGGCCCTCTGATTGCTGGAGCAGCTTGTTGGTGAAATAGATGGCATGATCAACATGAACACACAGGGGTGCAAGGCCATTTGGAAGGTCGTTGAGCATCTTACTTACGTGATGGGCTTCTGACATATAACCCTGTCTGTCCTCAGGGTACTCTTGCATCACAAATCGAGTGAGCAGATTTGCAAAATCCTGTATCACATGTGCCAATGGCTTAGAACAGTCCTTGAATTAACACTTTCACTTACCATGGCAAGAGCCTTGCTGATAGCGTTTAGGTAGAAGATGTTACCCAAAGCTATAGTCACCTTCTCTATTGGTTGCCCGAGGAGCTCCATGAAGCATTCTTGTGTTTTTTTCATCGCATACATTGATGGCACCTCCAGCACTCCAAGGTCCTTTGCCCATGTCAGGACTGCTGCTTTTTATGCCTGCAAGAACCTGAGGTGGGGACAACTAAATAGAATGTGGGTCAAGAATTCCTGCACAAGAGTCAGCAAAGTTGACCACGGCAATCCATCTAAACTTACTGGTATTGATTTCCAGGGATATAACGGATTGCTGGGGTTCGGATCTGCACTCTTCCCAGTCTCAATGGGTCGAGAAGCACTACTGGTAAGAGCTGTTGACCGTTCAGTAAAGAAAGATAAAAAGCAAGGAGAACAAACACCCACCATTAACATCAATGCCATAGTTGTCAGGATTGGGAGGGACAAGGTCTACATCATCAATATCTTCAAGTCCCAATTCATCTCTAAGCGGCAGAAGGAGAGCACCAGAAAAAATAGATTCGCCACTTTCAATCTTGTGTTGTACCTTATCAAAATAGTCATCAATAAGCAATGTGCGTTCCACTTGGAAATCATCCCAGAGTTCGCTTAATGGTACTTTGTGATCTCTGTTATCGTTAGACTGGGGTGGCATCGGGAGAGTCCTTGGAGCAGTCAGATCAGGCTGCGTTATCTCGAGCATGATTGGAGGCTGTATTGATGGAAAGAATTTGGGGAGCCCTAGTCTCGTTGGTATTTGTTGTCCTTTCTTTTCTGCCACTCGCTGAAGATTCTTTTGATGCTTTTTCGATACTAGAACATGGTCCACTACATGGCAGTGATGTATTGGTTTCTGGATGTTGCGACCCAGGCACACTTTGCAGATAACGTGGCGATGGTCAACTACAGTGAACACTGTAGAGGCAGTTAAGTCTATGTGACACTTGTCCAGAATACTCCCACCATTTGTATCGAGAGCAACCAGTTTCGACCACTTCGGCATTGAGATATTGAGCCCAGATCGATTGGACTGTTTAAGCTTGTGATTATCTTACCACGTGACCTTGTTGACTCAGATGATTTCCGTCCAACGTTGACAATCCTTTTCAACAAAGCATCAAGCCGAAACCTCACTGTTGCAACAATGTCGACCATCGTCAACATCAAAACCTCTCCAGAACAGCATGGATATACTCTCAATGCACTGGAGTTGTCTGTTCATTTTCACGGTGCCATTGATATCAAGCACACTCCCGAGTATATTGTAAGGGTCTGAATTTTTTTTTGTACAGCCATTTGATCAACTACTCAACATTTTTACTCAGCCTACAAAACTCTCCATCCACCTCTCCGATAAATGGGCTGCATTCCTCTCCATCGTGCATGATGTGTTGGAGGAAAAGCTTGCTATGAACAAACAATTGACACCGGTGAGCTCTGGCCTGATCAATTATAGTGACTATCATGCAGGTTGCTCATTACTTAACGACAGGCTATGTTTCCATTCCTCCCACTCCCGTGTGACTTCAAGCACACTGATGCATCTCACTGGCAACAGCTGGCAAACTAAATCGAGCAGTGCCTAGTAGATGATCCTCTTCTTGACTCAAAGCACCCAGAATGCTATCACTTGATGTGAGAACTGTTCTGGATGGCATTCGTTGCTGCTCACCCTGAGTTCCCTCAGGGTAGATGGCCCTGCTGGAATGCACTGATTCCAATGGAGGGGGCATTCATATCACGTTGGGTGTCCAGGGACCCGGACGGCTGCCCAGACCTAAACCTTCATCAGGTTATCTGGGAGCAATTCAGAAGCATTGTTGCTGACAATCTGTTGCCCTCTTCCCCTGAGTGAATCCTTCACCCTACATACATATCATGTATCTGGAATATGATCTATATGCCACTCACATGTGACTGAGACTGAAGAAAATCCTGGGCATGATGCTCCCGGGTTTCCGCGACAATGAGTCATTGGGCAATATTTCCACGTGCTACCATGTCCACGAGGACAAGGAGGCTGACCGTTGTGAATGCTGTGCGAAGTTACTGTAGAGTGTGAAATGGTTACAGAGCATCCTCTCCTGATACGTGTGCAATTTTTGAGACATCTATATATTGTTATCATGTTCGTCTGCATGACCTTGAAGTGTGGTCGACTTGGATTTGTCAGCAGGGGTCTCTGTCTGATGTATTTGTGAGTGTCCGGTTGACATTCAGGCTAATCTAGCACACTGAGGCCCTTATCCCGACCTATCGTGAATGGCACATAATTTATATCATATTCATTAACCCAATCTACTCTGGCCCACTAGTGGGCAATCGTGTTACATACAAAGCAGTGTGTCATTCAGATATGTGCCCCTCAACATAGTGCACACGGTGTGAGAGGTGATTCCAAGAATATCATGCTATTGCACATGGAACATTTAACATGTATCCCTTTCATATTTTCCATCATATGTCACTCTTTGAAGACCTTCACTTGGGAGTGTAACTAGTTATAAGCTACAGGCAGATCAGAAAAGGGCCTTCAGAATTATTGCACAGCATGTTCTCTCTCAATCACAAGAACAATTGAAGATGTACTTAGGTGGTATGGCAGGTACAGAAAAATCATGAGTAATTAATGCATTGAAAGACTTCTTTGTGAAATCTAACCATGCTTCTCAATTTTTATTGCTAGCACCAACAGGATCTGCTGCAGCAAATATTGGAGGTTCTACATATCATTCTATTTTAGGCATTTATGAGAAGTCAAACTCCTCATTAGCTTCCTTGTCTACTGTAAGAGAAAATCTGGTAGATGTTAAATACATTTTTATTGATGAAGTGTCCATGTTGTCATGTCATTATTTATACAAAATTTCTGCTCAACTTGCCAAAGCTTGCAATATGCCGGATTTATTTTTTGGTGGCAAAAATTTAATTGGTGCTGGTGACTTCTCACAGCTACCTCCTGTTATAGGTGGTGCTGGTCATGCATTGTTTAGTGGACTTGTGGGTAATGGATTAACTTCAGGTCTAACCCATCATGATCAAGAATCTGCCATTGGCAAAGTACTATGGCATCAAATAACAAATGTTGTGATCCTAAGAAGAAATATGAGACAAATGGGACAGTCTAATGAAGATTGTAGATTCCGATTGGCATTGGAAAACATACGATATAAGAGTTGCACATTGGATGATATTGCCTGTCTTCAATCACGTATTGTAAATCAGCAGCCTGATCATTCATCCTTACTATATAAGGAATTTCAAAATGTTTCAATAATAACAGCTTGGAATTCTCAAAAGGATAGAATCAATGAGCTAGGATGTGAACGATTTGCAAAAGACACAAATCAAACACTAACATATTTCTATACTGAAAATACATGGATTTCTGATTCAAATGTTACACACATGTCAAGTAAAAACAAAACACATAATAAAAATATTACATATCTCAACAAAGAAGAAGAACAAATTCTTTGGAATAGTACCCCACATACATCTGAACATTTTGCTGGATGTTTATGTCTATATCTTGGAATGCCTATAATCATCAAGCACAATGATGCCACAGAATTATGTATCAATAATGGTGAGGAAGAGATTGTTGTTGATTGGATTACATTTACAGGTTTTCATGATCAACTTGTGTTGGAAATATTATTTATCAAGCTTGAAAATCCTGCTAAATTTGTTCAATTGCAGAACCTCCCTCCTAATGTTGTCCCAGTATCATACACTCACAAAGACATTTATTGCACACTGCCAAGTGATCATATTATTCATATAAGACACAGACAACTTCATGTTCTTCCTAACTTTGCCATGACAGACTATACATCACAAGGTAAAACACGTGAATTTAATATAGTAGATTTAAGTCATTGTCAATCTCACCACTCATATTATATGGCACTGTCTAGAAGTTCAACTGCCAAGGGTACTGCCATTGTTTAGGGTTTTGATGCAAGCAAGATTACAGGTGGGTTATCTGGATGGTTACATAATGAATTTAGGGAACTTGAGCTATTAAATAACATTACTTTGGTTAAGTTTAACAACATGCTACCACCTACAGTTATAGGTCATACTCAAAACAACTTAATCAACAACTATAGAAAATGGAAAGGTGAAATGTATAATCCTGAATTTGTCCATTCATCAATTAGATGGTTCTCATCTGATCCACTAGTTCATGAAAAATGTTGATATTGAGTGGAGACTAGTTGATAGATCAAAAAAATCTAATGATACTGCAACAATTACACAGAATTATCAAACCACACAGGCAAATGGTAGCAAACCTATCACTTATAAACTAATACCTGATAATAGATCTAGTGTCATAACTACTTTGGACAAAGTTTCATTATCCATACAAACAACTCAAACTCTTTTCCATTAGGTCACAACTTTGCTAGTGTCAATGATCTTGTATGTACAATGCTTGTTGAAGATATTCCTGCTGGTTGGTTATCATGTTCTAACTGTCATGCAAATATAGTAAATAACCATGGTTATTCAATACATTTTGACATTCTTCCAGTGACTGGTCATTCTACTGCTGAATGGATCAAATCCTTACTTGATGTAGAACATCCACCTCTTTGTCATGTTTGTAATATGGCATATAATAAAGAGATTCACCCACCCAAGGTTCCTCATGTTGTTTCTTTTGACATATCATCTCTATCCTCTCAGTTTGTAATATCTCACTACATTAAGATACTAAAAATTAGTAGAAACACCATTCTCAAACTTAAAGGTATAATTTACTTTGGAAGTAACCATTTCATTATGAGAATGTTTGATTGTGATGGTAATGTATGGTTTCATGATGGGCAAAACAACTCAGGTTTACTTGTTAAAGAACAATACACTATTAGTAATATCAATTTAAATGAATGTCAAGGAAAAGTGGCATCAATTCTCATTTATGGTCACTAAAAATATCAATGTTATATCTGTAATTACATTTGGACTCATTTTGCCACTTATGCTAGTATACTTTGCTCCTCAGTAGGGTCTGGGTCATTGTTGGTTTCCTTGGCACTCAATGTGATTTCACATGCAGAGTGTCTTTGCTCCTTTAGAGGAGGAGGGTGTATTTCAACCGTGAGGTCGAACCTGATCAATGCTCAACAGCTGAAA
This sequence comes from Boletus rex-veris, assembly GCA_038088795.1. Lineage (NCBI taxonomy): Eukaryota > Fungi > Basidiomycota > Agaricomycetes > Boletales > Boletaceae > Boletus > Boletus rex-veris. The sequence goes on from JBBPJQ010000642.1 coordinate 14,086, forward strand.
GTGAGAGTGGTGATAATGTGAAGAAGAAATGTTGGGCATCAGCATGAATGTTAAAAGCAGGGGAGATTGCCCCACCCGAGTGGTCATAGAAATGCACTCGAAGGTCGCAGTTGGCAATGGACAACCCGAGGATAAAACACCACCAAGGTTGGTCCACCAAAATGAGATACACCTTGGTGTCCATTGTTTTACTGATCTGAGATGCTGGCTGGAATGTTTCTTTGGTGTACTCGGCAATGACCTTGGGGCTGAGCCATGTAATCTCGTCATGGGACATGGTGTCATTGTCTATCAAAACGAGGTTGGGCTTGTGGGAGTATCCTGTAGAACCTGGCAAGGACGTTTTGCTCCAGTTCACTAGCCATTGATGGCAATGTGATCCCTTTGTGAAAAACTTGCCGGCTTTCAAGTTGGCTCGGCTAGCTGTGACAGTGTCTGTGATACAATTGAAGAAAAGAGCAACCTGTCGCTCGGAGCTAAGTGACTGTAGGTTACTTGAGATGTTGGAGGACTCCGACCCTGTCTGAATGGCTGAAACAACCCTAAAGACTCACGGTTAAGTGAAGCTTTGGTGCTAGGTCGCTTGCACAGAGAAAAGACAAGTGGAGGAAAGTAGAGTTGCCTGTAGGGGAAACTCCAAGAGAACAAGACTAGTGTTCTCTGGCGCTATATTGGGGTTTATATAGTGAGTACATGTGCGCACAGACCGTGCTGTGCTACTGCTATATATAGTAACTACTGTGGACACTGGATCACGTGATATACCTGTGTACATAGCCCGGCATGCGTGTTGCGCATGTATGTGGCAGCATGAGACTGCAGTGCGGATCTAATGTGAATAGGAAGCATGGATGTGGGAGATTAGATACGCATGTGTGATAGAAGCGATAGAGCAGAGATGAAAGAGATGCATGTGAATGCGTGAAAGGAATAGATAGAGATTGAGAATGAAAGAAAATTGATAAGTCCGTATACGCTTGAGTAGCGGTCGTAACAATGGCACTAGGAGAATCTATCAGAGACAGGTTCCACCACCAACACCTGTTCTCCCTATCATAAAGCTCGATGGATTTGGATCTGCTGCAATTGTTGTGTGACTCGGATGACATAGATTAGTGTGCGGCACTGGGGATGGATGAAAGGGGGATGATGAGTGATTCAAGGGCAATATCTGCAAATTCTTTGGTGAAACTTGCAAATATTAAATCGAGAAAAAAACCGAGGCTGCGACATGCAGCCACATCACATCACTCGTTGACAACTTTTCCTTGCAGTTTGATGCTCATGAACTTGTCCATTGTTGCAACACCCTGTCCTTTTCTTGGGGGTGGGAGGGAGCTGATTGTTTTGTATGTGACATCCATGGTGGAGTACTTGTTCCACAGCAGTCACATTTTTGTGGTTGACATTCCAGTTGACAGCTGAAAATTTCTCATCAATAGGGATGTATCACTTCAAGTTGCTGGTTGAGAAAAGAAGAACAAGCTGAGTGATAAGGTCAAGTAATTGTATGATCAATCTTGATAATGATAATCTATCCACATTAGCGCAAAGTATGTATTTTTGTCAAAGTATTTATTTAAGTAAAACTCAGTCAAATGTTCAAACAAATTGTAAGCTGTTAGTCTCGTATCTGCAGTTGGTCCAAAGCGAGGAATCAAATGTGCAAATGCTCGTACTTGGCTAAGGGGAACAACATCACCCAGCCTCTCACCAGAAGCCCATTTAGCACACTTGAGTATGGGGAGCTACGTAACGTCCTCAGCTACAATATCAAAATGCTATACATAGGCAATGAAATGGTCAGTCCATGGCCACTTCTCCCCTGCCTTGCTGAGGGGACACATGATGAGACAGAATTGACCAACAATGTGACCTGAGAATCAATATGGCTCAGACTGCAAAAGACTTCAACCAGAAAAAATCATATACCTTCCAGACCACTTTCAGGCCCTTTAGAGCGAGTGTCAACATTGAAAATTGCAGCATCATAGTGACCTAGAGCCCAAGTACCGGAGCTGGGTGGAGTACAGAATAGTGTCTGTGCAGGTGAGACGTCAGAGTTGCCATGGATTGGTTTGTTTTGAAGTCATACTTTATACCACACTTGGAGTTCCATAAACAGTAAGTTTGAGTACCTTGATCCACAGTGTTGTCCACTGATGGGGTGCACAAAGCTGGCACTGTACTGTGCCTCACGCTGCAGGAAGTTGGCTAGAGCAGGTCGAAGGTCTGGCAATCCAAACCTCTGTGCAGCTTCGTCAATGCTGATCCGTTATAAAGATGGTGCATATGATAGGTTCACTGCCATCAAACCTACAATGAAACTGCAAAGGGGGGATGGAATGGTGCCTGCTTGTTTGGCACTGAGGTGGGCAGAGATGGCAAAGTAGTTGGTGCTGGGGCATGCAAGATTTGATGGTCCGAATGGTTGGGCAGCATTGTTGTTGTTGTTGTCTTCATCATCACTGAGATCTGACCATCCGTCTTCTGATCTTCCACTGTCCAACAAGGCAGTTTGGTCTTCCTGTTCACGTAACGACATAGTGAGCTTAAACGCCTCGACACTTTTCAGCCCAATCAAGGTAACAACAAATTTGTGGATCATAGTTATTGTTATTAGTGGACTCTGCTGGCGTCTTGATTTCTGATACATGAGCATGCTCAGTCATGTCTGTGGTCCACTGAATAGTGACCCTGACATGTTTGATGCTAGGGGCAATATCTTGCATCAATTTCAATTTCAGAATGTGCCAGTTATTGATGACCTTCTTCCCTTTACCAAGTCGTCCACCATGTTCAATGATAGTATCCTTGTTAGTGTGAAATTCACTGAGAGCAACAGAAATGAGGCAGATGTCATTGTCACTGATATGATAAGCTTGGACTTGGTACCAGAAATCCATAAGAGTACAGATGGCAGCAGTGACTTCTGATGGAGCTGTGCAGGCAATAACCCCAATGAGATAGCACTGGATGTCATGATGGACACAACCGGTCACTTGGTTCAGCTTTGAGATGCCTCCCTTAAAATGATGTGATCCCGCCATTGGCTGCAGAACAGAAAATCAAAAATCGACTTCTGATTTGCCAACAATGTTTAGACACCACTGCACATTGTGGTCCCAGGACTCCTTATGTATGTAATGAAGGAGCTCTGGCATGATGAAAACACTGGGACATGAAAGGGGAAAGTTGCGCCAGAAAGGGTCACTAACCCCATTGAGATGAAAATGCTGGACCTCGCTGTAGGAACCTGTGGTTCCTTGTGCTTGTATCTGTCTATTCCCCCACTTTACAGCCACTAGGTACTTGCCCTCAAGTCTTCTGTGATCCATCTATCCATCTGTTGAGCTGTCTGTCCATCTGTTTGTGATCTATATGTATCCGTTCTGTCCATGTTTTCATCCGTATCCACTCTACTCACCAGGTTGACTACAAACATTGTGTTTGCTCACACACACCCTTCATATGACCCATTTCCTTACTTAAACACAGGATACCACTTGTAGCAACAGCATTACCAAAGACGGATGCTTTGGACATCTCTGGACGGTCTTGAATGGTCTAGACTCACTACAGCATTGCAGGTTCACGCGACATCACCACTGACCCTTTCACATACGACGTGTCCCTTTGAATAGTCGTGAAGGAAGTTTTTGGAACCTTGGAAGTTTTTGGTGCCCTTGAAGTTTTTACTGCACTGCATCTATTTTCATCTATTTGATATATGTAAAGTCTAAGGGTATGCCCTGGACTATAAATACTATTGTACTGAACCTGAAATATATCTCCTTTTTAGCTATTTTTCCCCTTCATTTTTGTAGAAGGTTCCGGTGGTCATCGTCATATGTCACCCAAAGCCTTCTGTTCATATCTGTTCATATCCATCAGTCTCCCGTGACACAGATAATCTTTTCCATTTCCATTTCTTTTCCATTTCCATCCAGATTCCCACCAGACATCTTCTTCTACTATTCAACATGTCTCAGTTATACCTTTAATCCTATACAACTACCTCTAAACCCCTGGGACAAGACTACCTCGCACCCACCTTCTTATCAGCTTGTCCCTTTGGGACAGCACCCCTGTTACGTGTTTTACAACTGGAGCCCACCATGAGGGGTTCTAGATAGTTGTTCTGAAGGTCACTAAAGACTTACATCATAGTGCCCTCCTTTTTTTTCAAGATCTATCTGTTTCCATTGTCACTGCATTCGTGCAGCTCTTCTAACAACACTGACATCAACATCATAACATCACTACCATCTTGGTAACATATCCGGACACTTTCAGTCCACATTCAATTCTATATTCAGCAAAAAGCTTGCATGGCTTACCTGAGTTATCTGCTTTCCCTTCCCTTTTGGACCACTGCTAATGCACCTAGATTTGACCTGAGTAACATTATGTCACTACCTCAATTCTTGGAACACATTGATTCTCTCTCATCCAATATTGAACTAACTGACACACAGAAAATACAGGTATCCATCTGATACACATATAGCAATGACACCACACTATGGAAAGTGTTACGCAATGTTACGACCGCTACTCAAGTGTATATGGACTTATCAATTTTCTTTCATTCTCAACCCCTATCTATTCCTTTCATGCATTCACATGCACTTCTTTCATATCCGCTTCAATGCTTCTATTCACACATGTGTATCTAATCTCCCATATCTATGCTTCCCATTCACATTAGATCCATACCGCAGCCTTATGCTGCCACATACATGCACATCATGCATGCCGGGCTATGTACACAGGTATATCACGTGACCCCGTGTCCAACGTATTTACTATATATAGCAGTAGCACAGCACGGTCCGTGCGCACCTGTACTTACTATATAAACCCCAATTCAGCGCCGGAGAACACTAGTCTTGTTCTCTTGGAGTTTCCCCTACAGGCAACTCTACTTCTCTTCCCTTGTCTTTTTCTCTGTGCAAGCGACCTAGCACAAAGGCTTCACTTAAGTGTGAGTCCTTTAGGGTTG
>JBBPJQ010000643.1:0-19076 GCA_038088795.1 Boletus rex-veris
CTCCAGTACTCGGCCGTCAATACCAGACAAGAGTGTGATAGTCTCATCCTGTGGGCTCAATGAGAAAAGGAAAGACACGCTGATAGTAACAGTTCCGTACCCAGATCTTGGCAGAACATGCCTTCCCTTCAGGGGTGAATAGGAAATCGCTCTCTTCAGCAACCTCACAAACAGACAGGTACCGGCCGTGCATGGAGCGATCACTAGCAACGGCGGCGTGGACGAGGGTTCTGCTACCCTCCTCTGTCGACCGTACAAGGGCCAATCTTTTAATCATAGAAAAAAACCATCCTTTCGGGATCGTGGTGCGGGTTATTTCTGAGTGGCAAAAACCGGGATTGACCGCGCAGGCAACGAAGGGTATGGATTCAGGAAGACGCGACGCGAGCTCCCGAATGAACATGATTCCCAATACTGAGAAACACGGGTGTTCAGCTTTCCCTCGCAAATCAAGTATGGTACCCACGTTTTGAAACTTGATAACGAATATAACTAGTTATAGCCAAGGCTCTCGGTCATAGCCCAACATGCATAGCTGAAGAGTCTCGCACCTGTCGCCAAATTCGGGCTGGTTGATGGTTTCCAGGATAATGTTCCGCGAGCCTGATGCCTTGAGCTCGGGAGCAGAATAATGTGCGAAACTCGACACGAAAACCAGACGCGACGGCGAATCTGGAGAGGAAGAGTTTATCAAGTATGGCAAGAGCAAGATGCTCAACAACGCAGTGGATAGATAATTCACTTGCAGCCTGGTTTGATGAAATCAAGAAGGTCATTTGAACGGGAAGATGAAAAGGCTTTAAATATGTACATTATTTCCCAACCATCTTGCGTCCGAATGTAGTCGTTAGGAAATACTCCGGCATTTGCGACGAGTGTATTCAATGTTCCATTTCCTTCCATCGCGAACCTGTCCACAAAGGAGCGCACGTTCTGGAAGCTATCCAACTCGAGTGGCCAGGTATACAGTTCCATATTTGGTTCCACTGCTCGTTCAAGGATGGCTGAAGCGTCGTTTTTGCCACATCAGTATTCAGAAAGTCAGTACGGTTGCATAGACTTACATTTTCGTGCCAGTTCACACTTGACTTGGTTCCTGCTGGTCGCAATGAGCAACTTGGGCCGCATCTTGGCGAGATGTACTGAAGCTTCGAACCCCAGCCCGACGTTTGACCCAGTCACGAGAAATGTCTTTGAGTTGACATTGTCGACTGCTCTGGGCTGAGGGAGGGTACGCCATTGCTCGCGAAGGTATTGAAAGAAAGAAAATACGGCCATGGACAGAAAGATGGGAGAAGATAGTGCGGGCTGATAGAGCGGATTCGACGACCCTTGTTATAATGTACCTGAAACGTCCCATCGACGGGATATTCCTACTTGCTCCCGACTCGATACGTGATATAGGTTTCATGATGTACGTACGAGTTTAAACAGCATAGACACAAGATCCATGCACATGATGTTCTGTTTGCTGAATCCGAGTGAGTGTCGAGTGACACGCATGAAGAGACAGCAAAGAGAAGACAAGGCAGAGGAGATCCCCCGACGACACAAGCCGGTAGTGCAGGGGCAGGGTCATCACGCCCCCGGAGTTGCAAGCAGAGCTCACAGGGGACAAGGGCGGCAAAAATTTGATAACCAAAGAATGAGGGCGGTGCCCTCATAATAGTGGTTAAACTATTAAGAACAGATACTACACTTGATCTAAGCCAAAAGGCCAGAGTGGTAAGGAACTAGCATGTCCAGCTCGGGTTTATATATGTTTCCTGGTCTGCGCACGGACCAGGTCAATATGGCCCGTCGTGGATTCAAATATCCGTCTTTGATTACACACTCTGCTGATTCCGCGAATTCACTAGACCACATTCCTGCATCCAAAGCAATTTATGCCAGCAGAGTATCGTAGTTACAGTACTAAAGACCCTGGCTATGCCTTCCTCGGTCTTGGGCATGTCACATACAACAACAAAGTCTGGCACGATCGCTCTTGAGCTCACAACAACAGAAGCACGACAGGGAATAAAATGAATGATGCAGCAAAGCCATGTTCATGCGTGGCCTACACCACCCATCGGTGGCGGGGCTGGACCTGCCTCATATGCGTGAGGAGGCCCGTTGGGGCCTCCCGGTGGCATCATCATAGGGTACGGAACGGCGTGTTGTACTACGAGGTGGTTTCAATCACAACAGTTACTCGAATTAAAATCAGGACAAACATTGTGGGCTCTGGTGGTAGTATGGGTGCGCGTGCATGGGGGTAGGGGTCGGTGGCATGGAAGGACGGGGACCTGCGCCATTTGGCGGAGGAGGGTACGTGCCAGGTGGTGGCATGTATTGTGGCGCTGGAACAAGAAAACGGTCAACAATAACCCCGTACTGTACGACTCAGTGCAAAACGTACGCGGCATTTGTGGCATTGGCGACGCAGCATACATAGCTGGCTCGTGGGTTTGTTATCGCTCAGTAATAGATCGACAGCTACTCACGTTGTGCGTTTGGTGGTATGGCAGGAGGGTAAGGCATTGGCTGCATGAAGGGTGCCGATACAAAGGCACCGGGTGGTGGTGGAGCCATGCCAGGCATGATAGGCTGAGACAACACATTGATTCCCACAGTAGGGTCGACGACTATAACTTTCTTACCTGTCCGTGGTAGTAAGGAACGTATATAAAACGTTGTTCGCCCTCTTCGTATGGGTGGTGGGTGACAGGTGGCGGGCCAGGTGGCGCCATGTGAGCCGGTTGCTGAGGTGGTTGGTGAGGCAGGGGAGGGAACATGTTTGCGTATCGTTTGCCACTATATGGCCACATCGCGGCTAGAACAAAGTAAGAACAGTGTACAGAGACGTATGAATCGTGACATACTGATATTACTCGCTTCAGCAACCTTGTTATGCTTGAAAGGATTGAAGTCATCCTTGACATGGACCGCTGCCTTCTTGACAACTTTCGTGCCAAAGAAGGGATTGGGAGTAGGGGTCTAAAGGCACATTGAGCAACGCACAATCATCGGGTCAGCGACCTTACCGATTCAGCTGGTTTGACATGTGGTGATGCCGAGGCAGAAGCAGAAGCAGAAGCAGTACTGGGAATAGGTGAAGTAGGACCCTATAAGGAAGATACTTCAACGTTAGTGTTACCAAGTGATGATACACAATGCACTCGAAATTACAGGAGTGAAGGTGTTTGCCTTTGGGTTCGGCCGGAAGGACGATGCGTTTGCATTTAGCCGGTTTGTAGAGGTGGGCGAGGTCGGTACAGTAGTGCTTGACGAGCTTCCATTTGCTTGTGGGCTGGGTGACTTCGTCTTATTCCCTTTGTAAGGGGGTATGGATTGAATGAACATGTTGATCATTGGTTTGCCGTTTGTCTTGCCAGGCTCGGATGGTTTAGTAGCTGCCTTGGAAGTGGACGCTGATGGAGTCGGCACGGGCGGTTTTGCTGAGGCAGCAGTAACCTGGATGGGTTTCCGCGCTCCATCAGGTGCAATCTTGGAGGAGACAGGTATTTGTGGTACACGCGAAGCACTCGGAGATGGGTTGAGTGTTCCTACAGCACCAATAGTCCGAGCCGTTGTTGAGGCTGCGTCGTGATTAGCTTTTTCACGAATCTGCCGCTGCTTTTCTTCGTCCTTTGCTAGGATGGGTACCAGATCGTCAGGAATGGGTTTGTTAAGCTGCGCGATGTCGGGTGAATTATAGGCGGTGATCAAGGAGAAGATGAGCATGGATCACCAACCTTGAAAGTCTGCGAGAACTTAAGTAACTCGGCTTTGCGTTTGTCCATCTCACTTTTGACAAGGGCCTGTTTCTTTTGGGTCAAGCGCTGCCGCTCATTAGTTACAAAGTCACGGAACGCTGGGAGAGGATCTGCTGGTGGCTATAAAGATAACGATAGAAAGCATAGTGGTCAGTAAGAGGGCTGAGGCTATGGTCGACGTTCTAGGGGTGCGTGAAGCTACATGCCTTGTTCACAGACGACGACGATGGCGCTGGAGAGGTCGATTTGGTGGTCGGAGGCACTTCTTTTGGGGCAACTGCCGTTCCGTCAGGACCATTGACGGAAACCTTGGGGATATCGGTTTTCGGCGGCGGGCTGCAGACGGCTGGAGCTCCAGCAGAACCAGGCTGTTGCGGTTGCTGCAGTTGATGTTTACGTGCACCGGGAGGAATATATGCATTTGAACCACGGACAACCGCACCGTATCTGTGTTGCGTCGTAAGAACGTGCAAGTAAGACAAAAATAGAAAACACACTTGTCTTCCTCGTTGACACTACTGTCATCAAGATTCAAATTCCTCTCCTCGGCTATATGTAAATTGTTGGTGGAACTCTGCCAAATTTTATGAGCATGTCATTGAATATACAAAGCACCTTTGCATCGGAGTACATACCCCCATGATTTCACTAGCAATGCGTTGTGCCTTTCGTTCCCTCTCTTTGAAGTCTGCCGCAGACCTATCCAGTTTGGTCGTGTAAACCTCCTCATCAAACGATGTCGTGACGCCAAACATTTGTTCGTTGACGGCGAATTGGTCCCAAGAAACGCTATTGGCTGTCCCGGGTCCAAATGTAGCTTCATCTCCGGCCTCGTCATGGTGGGCTGTGGGTACACCAGGTGCCGCCGGTGAGTCTGAGGGTTGCCACGCCTGTAAGTCGCGCTCTCGTGTAACCTTTCCCTTGCTAATATCACTATCCGTCCGAAACGCTATCACGAAAAATTGCCACATCAGTACCAATATTAAGGATCACAAGGAATATGGGAAGACGAAAAGTGAATGAATCACGGAGTAATGATGTCAAGGAAATTCGGGATTGAGGACTCACTGTCACCATTGGACGATTTAGCATCGGCTGGGCCGGACTGCCAACTCTCGATATTGGCAGAAGCGATGAAGAGAGTGTCATTAAGAGGAGTCCCGGGTTTCGAGATCTCCTTGACGTCTTTCAGAGTTAAACCGGTAGTGTCACCTTCTGGACTAGTGGACGAAATGACACCCTCGTAACGCTGACCAGTTTTTGTGGACAAGGTGATGGTTGTACCCTAGTGTGGAACGGAAGATGTAGGCTCGTGATGTGGGACGCAATCAGATATATAAGACGCACAGTGAGACCAGCTAGAGTTTGGAGAATGCGATCTTGTGGCGCATCTTGAGAACGGGTGCCATTGGTGTGCGCAGGTAATGGGGAGAAGGGGCCCTGAGGAGGCGCTGGAGGGCCAGTGGGAAGGCGGGAAGGGGTGTTTGCGGGAGAGAACGAGGGGGAAGCCCTTGCCCCTGACCAGGCTGGACGGCTAGATCGGGAGAAAGGGAGGGAGTCGAGGCGATGAGGGAGGACATATGCGGTGACGATGGGGTGAAGAAGAAGACATACCGGGAGGGTGGGTCTGCCATGCCCTTCCTGGCCTGCTTTGAACGGGAAGCGGTTGCCATTGTGAAGAAGTAGAAAGTAAAGAAAAATCAAGGAGAGAAGATATGAGGGGGAAAGAACAAGGACAGCAGAAATGACGAGAGATAGCAAGCACGACGCGACTGAAACCGCTTGGAGAGGAATCAAGGCGTGCAAGAGGTGGGCTCGCGGTTTTGGCCTGGAAGGGGAAGAAAAGAAATAAACCCTTTCAAGCTGGCGAGGAGGAGGAGATGAAGAAAAACGATTTTATGTTGCGCGCAGGCGTACAAGTGGAAGAGTCGCTCACTAACTAACAAATGCCTCGACTACGACTCCAACCCATCCCGCGGGAACAAGACACCGCTCTCACTCAAGGACCCCAAATTGACGACACCACCTCCAACACTGCGTCCCCCAACGAGCCCGACGACGAGGAGCACTGTCTGTATGCACCCGCCACCAGCTTTGCCCATCATGTACACCACACGGTCCCCCCAGTCCTCGGGTGCATTTCCGCGCCACCACGGAGTTTAAATGTGGGTGGCCGGGGTCCTTGCCGCGTGCCGTGGTCTGTCCCTTTTGTTACCCCCGGTTCTGCCCTCAAATAACCGCCTGAGATCGGAGTAGTAGTATACTACGCCCACAGACTACAGCAGATGCATCCAACTGGGGTATCGGATATCCAACCAGTTACCGCCAAGGTTGCTCAGGAGAGGATCGAACCGGTGTGTGGCCCTCGCAAGCAACGGTCCCGACCAGGTCCGGTATGTGGCGAGCCGCGAGACTCTTGTCTGCTCATCAGCAGGTCCCCTTTGGGGTGCGGTCAACTAATAGGCCCCGGGCCGATGCTTCGTATATGATACGTCAATCATCACTCTACATGTCGATAGTGATACGCACACTGCATGTCAGACGGCAACGAAACTACCTTTTGAAATTTAGCGTCACGCTGACTTTTTCTAACCCAAATCTACAGGAGCTGACTCTGGACTGCACATTACCTCTCATGGCATCCCTCGGAGTTTTTCTATCGGGCAGGTATGCATCATGCGTGTTCCTTTGCTAACAGACTGGCGACTGCCTAGTATCGTCCCAGAGCGGAGGAACAGATTTTTGATTTGCCGTGCTATTAATACAAGCAGTGGATTCTCGTCACATGCAATGATACTCAGTGTATGTTGGGATCAGATCCATGTCGTACGATGACATTCTCTCAGGCTATTGACTTGGGCACATAAAAAGGTCGGGTGAAACCTCGATATGCCTCCGTCATCCGCTCTCCTGCTATGTCCTACCCCACAATTCGCCTGCGCGATGTTTCCTCCACACCCCGATACATGACTTATTGGGAGAGGGTCAAGTACACCAAATTCCATGTGTTGACTGAATTGGTTGCTGAAATGGTCACACATTCCCATGATGTCCTCTCTGATATGTAACTGACGACTTGACTGCGTACAGCTTGGTGTATTTCTATACGTTTATGCCGGTTGGCCGAGTCTTCCTTCTGAGGTGCGCATCGCCCCTAACAATCAGTTATGCCACAGGTGTCGGATCTGCAGCTGCTTTCGTTGTCGGGAATGTCACAGCTCAACCAATCGGATGTCAGTCCACGTCTCGATAGTACTGAAATTAGTCCTGACCTTGATATTTAGCTTTGTTCACTGTGGGCATCGCTTACTCTATGGGAGTCATGCTTGCGATTTCGATCTGCGGGGCAGCTTCTGCTGGTCACTTCAATCCTGGTGTCACCATTTCGTTCGTCCTACTCAGAAAATTTTCTATGCGGAAAGCTGTCTTGTACGTTACTCTCCCGTCTTCTGCATCAGGTAATACTGACATCGAACATAGGTATATATTGGCACAGACATTTGGCGCTTATGTGGCGTGCCTTGTCGTATATGTACAGTGGAAAGACTTGATCGTGGTATGTTCCTTCTCGATCGGCTTCATAGAGAAAAAGACTCATCCTTCCAAAGGCCGCAGAGAGCGTTCTCGTCGAGAAAGGCCTCTATAACACATTGATGTTCACGCCTGATGGACCAGCAGGCGCATTTGCGCTCTATGTATTGCCTGGGACGAATCTACACCGAGTCCTCCTGAACGAGTTTGTGACGGTGAGCATTTCATATCCTTTGCTCACCAATCAGTTTGACAGTAGTACGCAAAGGACTTTGTTATTGGCCTTGCCATTAGCACATCTCTTGATCCAACCAACCACATGGTGCCACCAGCGGCAGCCCCCTGGGTCATTGGATTCACATAGTACGAGCCTCGTGTAATCCCATCTATCAGCTTGTTGTCTAACCATTACCCAAAGTGGCATGGCTATATGGGGATTCTCCCCGACCGCAAGTACGTGCCTTGCTCGTTATTCACAGAAACCCCACGTGTTGATCATCAACACCGCGGCTTCCAGTTGCCGCCAACACAGCGCGTGACGTCGGCGCTCGCTTTATGGCACTGACAATCTGGGGTCGCCAAGCTGCAGGTGGCCCATACGCTGCGATCGCCGCGCTCACCAACATCCCAGCCACGGTCCTCGCGTTCTTCTTTTATGACACTTTCCTCGGCTCTTCTTCCCGAAGTACGTACACTGTGTGTCCGTACCGAGCAGGCGGGAAGCTGATGTCTGTCCGATAGCCTTGACCCCATCCCACGTTGCTTTCCTCAAGGCCCACAAGATGTACCACGAAGAGAATGGTCTTGTCCCAGCAGGTTATCTCTCGGCGCTTGGACAACACAGAGATTCGACCTCTTCGAGGTCATTCGACGAGAAGCAGCCCATTCATACGACGATGGAAGTGAGCGCCAGGAACGTTTAGTCGTCGGACTTGGAAGATGCTGGTGAATGGAAATCCGGTAACTCAAAGGGAGATTTAGGGAAATGCTGGTTCTTATTGGGAAACGAAACTGGTACGATATGACGACATTATGTACAAACACATTTCTTGTTTCAGACTTGTAACAATACCCTGTCGTCGAAATTTCATTGTGTCATTGGTTGTATTAGTTGCAAGCGTTCAAGAGAGGGAAAGTCCAATGACCGAGCGATCTTACAACTTTGGCCGTTCAGAAGATCGTGTGTTGGAGACTTGGACAACCCTATTTGGTCCGCGTCGTAGCTTCAAAGAGGTCAGGGATAGAAAGTAGACTTACAGTTTCCCGGTGTTATCTCCAGAAAACAGCATTAGTAGTGCCCTTGGCGCGTTCTCCAGCCCCTCGACGATATGGAATTTGCGTTTGATCGTGCCGTCCGCTATTCCGGCGGATAGATCAGCAATTGCTTTGGGAAACTGCGAAGCATAGTCAAAACTAGGCAATACATATAAGTCGCACGGAACGAGATATGAGAAAAGAAGGAACGTACACAATAAAACCCTGAATCTTGGCTCGCTGAGAGATAAGGTTTTGATAATTTTCAAGGCCACGAGGCGTTGGTGAATCTGAACGATGATCAAGTACAACCTCCCAAGAAAGCTAACACGGTCGACCTACTGTAGGCAGAGATGGCTCCTGGATCGACATTGTCAGAAAAACCAGTTGTGCTATACACGGAAACTGCACGCACCGCACAACGCTATCCTCGCGTTCTGGTTCAAACGCTTCAACGCCAGATCTAAAGTCTCTCCACCGACATTGTCAAAAAAGACGTCAAGATACCCGACGGCGTTCTTAAACTCCTCCTCGAACGTGCTACGCTTATAGTTTAGCGCCACGTCAACGCCTAGCTCGTTCTCAAGCCAGGCGCATTTGTCGTCACTCCCGGCAAGTGCCACGACTTTTGCACCGGCACGTTTTCCGAGCTGACAGACGAGGGATCCGACTGCGCCTGCAGCACCAGACACCAAGAGAGTTTCGCCTGCCTTGAGCTCTCCTACGTCATGGAGACCCTGTCGTAATCATGGCGGATCACGACCTAACTGAGCAACACTGTTGCGCCACTCACAAAGTAGGCAGTCATGCCTGAAAATGATAAATCGAGTCAAGTAAACCACGTTGTCAACGATAAGCCTTACCGATTAATCCGAGGGTGTTCAAAAAGTCGAGTTCGGTGGTGCCTGGAGGGGCACTTTAAAAAAGTCAATCACCAGCGTGTTGTAAGAGTGTCCTCGGGGATTCACGTTATCTTTTGCAGAGCCTTTCCCTTGAGAACGGCAAATTCGGTCCAACCTGAATGGCAGATCATGTGCATCCAAATCAGAAATGGAGGGGTAGAACTTGAAGAAGCGGTGCCATGCGTACCAAGTGTACCGGATACCACATCCCCTTTGGTGAACCTACTTCCCTCCCCGACTTCCACGACGATACCCAGGCCGAGGGCACGCATCACCTCGCCGATCTGAACAGGAGGGACGTAACTGCGCCTGTCCTTCAGCCACCCTCGCATAGCGGGGTCGAGGGAAATGTATGTGACTTGAACAACCACCTCTCCCACACCCGCCTTCAGGACATCCTTTGAAACAGTCTGTATCTCAAACGTGCCGGGGTGTATTTCTGCTTCAGGGCGTTCACGGAGAACGATACGAGTGAATGAGCTGGATGACATGACGTGAGATAGGGATATGTGCGAGTGACATCGGCGTATGGTCCTTATAAATGTTCTGCCTAGTTGCCGGTGTCAACCAGCACCTGCGATCTTTCTAACACATGATCTATCTTGAACTAGCAGCGTCGCGGCGCCCCTGGCAGGCGCTATTTCCACTTAACCGGACGGAATCACAAGTTGAACTGACTAACCAACGGATAGATGGAGTTTCAGAGTTTGACAATCACGGGCAAGGCTTGGAGCCAAAACCCACATTTTTCGTCCCTACTCTCACCAGTCGCCTCTAATGACGGCCCGTAGAGTGACGTCTCCCAGACGCAAGCTCAGCGCTCAGGCAAGGATAACGAGACTAATGGCAGGTCCCGGTCAATTGTCAGTAGTGCTGACTCGGAATGTTGGTAGTAAACATGATAACACATTGCGGAACAACAGCCGTACAGATGCGATAAACACGGGCCATGCATGAATAAGCGTCTGCCTGCATTCCAAGTTACCATCCAGGAGGCGTAAGTGAGCATATATATAGAAAAGTAGTGCATTGAAAGGAAGAGAAAGTTCCAAGTTGTGATTATGACCGACGGATCGGGAGGGGTAGCAGGCCTATCAAGCCAAAGACGAGGGCATATAAGCCAGATGCTGCATCCGGAATCGGTGAATGTTTAGGTAGTGGAGTACAGTAGAAATACCTCCGATGGTGCCCTTCAAGTATCCTAGACTTGACCATCTCCCAAGGGTGATGGAAAGGAGTGACCACCCAGCGAGGATGGCAGCGGTCAAAGTTGGGATTACGCGCGAAAGGATGCCAGACTTTCTCCATGAACGGTACTTTGAAAGAATCTGAGAAGACAACAGGGTGGTAACTGTGAGGACTCACGTTGGGCTCAACCCCTCGGAGCCAGTGAACAAGCAAAACATAGAGAAACAAGGAGACGACGAGCCCGCCAAGACATGATGCAAGCAATGCAACAATTCTATTCGAGGTCAATCAACGTAGGACTGTATGAGCGGGTGTCCTACCTTGACCAATCGCCTGGACTAGCATTGGGTGTGGAGAGCAAGCCAAAGAGGACCCAATGAGTGTTGAAGAGAAATGTGATCACAGCGCCAGGAATGATGAACTTGAGCTGGCGCAGAGTGTGTCTGGAGAGTGCGTGCAGACGTGGGCTAGCCATGATCCTGACGGGGATGACTACAGAATCAGCTGAGACCGTAACCACACGTCACCCGTATTCGCTTCCGAATTTCCCGGTTATTGTACTTCGCTGGTGATCCAGATACTCCGAGGAGCTTGTCAACCCGTTTGTTCTTTATGTCTGATACAGCCAGTTTCAGCTTGGAAATCTCTGCAGCGAGAGTGCGATGACCCGACTACCATATCGAGGCTATTGGGTTGCTAGCACAGCAAGTTGCTCCATCCTTTGTATCAAGTACGACAAGACGTTTAATTAGTCGATGGCTCGTGGAAAACCGGCAAAAACCCTGCTACTCAAGGTTCCACGACATGGTGCTCAGCGTATAGGTTACAAGTTCAGCTTGTCGGTCGAAAATCTCGTCCGGAAAGAATACCCAGTCAAGTCTGCAAAGCAACGACCCCGCGTACGCCATCAACACAACAATGATCCACCAACAGGCGCTTTGGCACAATCAATTGTCAGTCCATCCCCTGATTACGCGAGGCACGGCACTAATTAGCATTATTTCGACTGTAGGAAGCTGCCTCTGAGTGGAATTCCTTGTTGATTGGTGCCCGTGCGCACAGGGGCCCGCAATGGGACATGGGGACACAACAGTCAGCGGAACCACTTCAGTTTTCCCATAAACAAGTATCCTGACGTTTGGTAGATTCCAAGTTGACTATGGGTCAGCTCTCTACTACGACCCTACCCCGCTCCTTGAAGTCTTGAAACAACAACGTCCCCAAGAAGAGGACCACCTCCAAACTCCCGCACGTCCGGGTCCAATGCAACCTCCGGACTTCCGCCACGAGTCTCCTCGCATCGTTCGAAATCCTTCTGCCTCTGCAGTTCAACCCAATTACGCCTACGGGTCTCCTCGTCACCCACAGCAGCCTCACCAACCACCAGCATTCAATGTAATCCCTGCAAGCCATTTCTATGGCGATCCTCGCGCAGCCGGTGGAATGGGTAGCATGTCTCCAGACATTTGGAGACGCGCCGGGAGGGTTGGACCAGATGAAGGGTTTATTGCACTTCATGCCCATGGCCAGTGAAAGAGTACCACAGATACCATGTATTTTTGTAGTGTTTCATACAGTTATACAGTACTGAGCTACAGAGTTCATCCGACAGATAGTTCAGAACAATGCAAAAGCACTATTGACCTCTTCCCATACATTCCTCTCATCAATGGTACCCACTTTCAAGCCGGCGCGACGCCATTACGGTTTTGCCACTAGGGAAATCCGCGGTCGTAGTTTCCTAGAGCGCTGGGATTCCTCGCCATCCGTACGTGACCGCAGACGCTTGCCTGGAGAAAGAGCACTCATTCGCGGTGACCGTTCCTCTCCCCCTTCATGGCTTTCTGACTCTCGTGCTGACCCTCCTTCAGCCTCGTCGGCTTCCCCGGGCTCTCTTGAACCTTCGCTCCTGGCTGTCCCCTCAGCCCTGGTCCCCTTCTCGCCTATTCGTTCAATAGCCGGCATCTCGCTCGCCTCCTCCGCTGCCAAAGCAATTTCTGCCTCCGTTGGTGGGCGACACTTGGCCCTGCGAGGTTCCTTCATGGCATCTGCGAGCGGCATATTCAATAACCGATAACCTGGACAACCAGGCGCACACCGTTGGTGCTTTTTCGTCGAAAGAACGTGGCGTGGTAGAGAAGGCTGCCTACGCGGCCACAAAAACGATCGAGAATCATTTCGACACGGAACAGGGTTGCACGTATGAATGCAGATTTCGAAATCATTAGGATTGGAATGCAGTGGGTGATTGGTTCTTTGCGGTGCAGGGCTCACACGGATTGATGGATTGGCGGAAGCTTGTTGTGAAGGAGAAACCACCTAGCTTCCTGTGTGGGCAAACCGGCAAGAGGTGTGTAGGAAAAGGTTGTCCACTTACGTTTTGTTGCTCATCCCGGCGCTCGTTATCTTCCCTTGATGGTTTCCTGATGAACTTGCTCGTCTCTATGAGACAGATATACCGAGAAATCAGACGGACAAGTAATACTTACACCACGATACGGGATTTTCAACATGATCATATCGTTACGTTTGTTGGCGTTTGTGTCTGTGTGCGGCTACAGCGGTGTGAGACATGATTCTTTAATTCGTGGGTGGATGAATTGTTACCGTTGGAGACCGGGTGGAGAGCGTCGATTCTGGTGTAGCTTGGTTTTGCACCTGGTTCTGCGGTTGGTCCTCTGCTTGGTTTTGCGGTTGGTCCTGCGGTTGGTTCTGTGCTTGATTCTGCGGTTGGTTTTGTTCGGAATCAAAGGAGGCAAGTTGCTCGGGTGATAACTGAGCTTGGAGGAGCGCAACCATGGCCTCAAGATCATGAACTCGTTCTACAGACTCTTGACAAGCAGTACGGTGTTGCTCCACGGCCGCCTAGTAAACAGCACATGGGTATCGCAGCACATCTTAGAAAATATGGAAACAAACTGTCTGTTCTGCAAGTGCAGTGGTCAGCCTTTGGATTTCCGCGTCCAGAAGAGCCTTGCTTTGTTCTGCTGCCTTAGCCTGCGCACTGAGTTCATCCTGCTTTCGTTGTAACTCAGATACCCGGGCACGCGCTTGCTGACCATCCCGTTTCCACTCGCCTCCATACCTTTTCCACTCCTGTAGCAAGTGCTTGAGCCGATTTATCTCCTGGTTCGCGACGTCAAGTTTTTCGCGCGTGTTCTCGGTCCCAGTCTTGGATGAATTAGTTTGTGTCGATGGATCATCAGGTGTACGTTCTGGAGAAGGGTTATTGTTGGTATCTGCCTTGGCGGAAGCAAGGGTCGCTCGGAGTTGTTCGCTCTGAGCGTCCAACAGTCGTTGGATACGTTGTATTTCCTCCTGAAAGGTTCCTTCAGTGTGAGGCACATCTGCCGACAGTCGATGTGAGAGTCCCAAACTGCACCTCAGCTACTTCATGTTTCCTCCGTGAACCTTCCAACTCTTCTTCCTTTACCCGTAGTTCAGCAACGAGAACGCGGCACCTCTCGTAAAGGTCCTCCGTCCGAGTCGATGATGTCGATGATCCCTGATCTCTCTCGATTTCCGGCATCTCAGTATCAACCTCGCCAGTTTCGTCGCTCTGCCCTCCTGTATCTAGGTTCTGTTCGACTTCTCCCTCCGAGTCACCCCAATCCGAAGGATGAACGTCTAGATGTGCACGAAATTTCGCAAAGGATGCCATGAGGGCATCACACCCCACCGCCAACGTCTTTCGTTCGTCGGCCCATTTCGCGGAGGACTGTGTGAGCTGGTGCCGCAGATCAGCAACTACGTGTTCGAGTTCGAGGTTCTTTTGCAAAAGGTCGTTGAGATGGGGTCTCAGCCGTGTTGGTGGTGCCATGGTCTGCGAATGCGGGTATCACAGGAGGAAGATGACGGCCTGGGGCCGCTAAAGTGGTTAGAATTCAACAGCTCAACTTGAAGTTTACCTCATGTCAAGTCGTCGATGCTCTCCACGTTCTAATGCCCTTTCACACGAGAAGCTAGGAATCCACCATACCATCATTCGCTTATCAGCCGGCGTGTAACAACAAGTTTTGTGCAAGACTGGTAGCACTGGAGTAGTCCCTGGACCACGATAGCGCTAGTATGACAACATCCGACACAGCGTAAGCTCCCGGCGCTACGGGTAGCGGCTTAGGGAGCCTCTTCTCAAATGGTTTGACTCTGATTCGCCTGACATTCGAGTCAGGTGCCAGGTCAAAAAGTCGCTATCAATAGGACAGTGAGAACTTGAAGATTCTTGGACACATAAAGCGGCCCAGCATGGTGCACGATATGTTTTTATCTACCTGAACCCTGCTTGTACTCATCAGCACGAACCAGCAATGTCGTCCACCAAGAGAGTCCCGTATGGTGAGTTGATGAATTTATCGCTCACACTACATTCACATCTAGTGAATGTCAGTTAGGCTTGGGAACTCAGGTTTGAAGGTCTCAAAGATCATCCTCGGGACCATGCAGTACGGTGATAAGGGATGGCAGGAGTGGGTGTTGGGCGAGGAGGAGGCCGTTGAGCATATAAAGGCAGCGTAAGTATCACGATCGATATTTTTAGGCGTCGTGATGTCGAGCTTGGCGTCGCACAGTTACGAAGCTGGAATTCAGACGTTTGATACTGCTGATGTGAGTTTATCGGTCATGTCCTGCACCCATTCGTCTGAGCCACTCTAGACATACTCGAATGGGTACTCGGAAGTCATTCTCGGAAGGGCGATCAAGAGACTCAACCTGCCTCGTGATGAAATCGTTGTGATGACAAAGGTGAGCTCCATCTGATGACCAAGTAGGGCTGTAATTCAGGTGTCTGCAGGTGTACAATGTCGTTGGCCGCGAGTATAGCGTCAACCAAATCACCGGCAG
The DNA here is from genome assembly GCA_038088795.1 of Boletus rex-veris. Classification (NCBI taxonomy): domain Eukaryota; kingdom Fungi; phylum Basidiomycota; class Agaricomycetes; order Boletales; family Boletaceae; genus Boletus; species Boletus rex-veris. The sequence continues at coordinate 15,476 of JBBPJQ010000643.1, forward strand.
AAGGGATCCTGATCAGAGTGGTTACGTGAACCAACATGGACTGAGTCGCAAACATATATTTGCGAGCGTGAAGAAGAGTCTGGAACGACTCCAGCTCGATCACATTGACCTCCTTCAATGTGAGTGGTTAGCAGGTGCAGGAATTTGTACTGATTAACAACCATCCAGGCCATAGATTCGACAACGAGACGCCCATTGAAGAGACTGTAAGTACGCCGCATGTACTTATGCGCCGTTCATTCTAATTCGAACGACCCAGATGCAAGCCCTTCATGATGTCGTCAAAGCTGGTTACGTCCGTTACATCGGAATGAGTTCTTGTTGGGCATACCAGTGTAAGCATTTCACCGCGTAATGTGTCCACATTTACACTCGGATTCAAGTCCAGGCGATGCAAAGTAAGGGCTGACAGACGCATGTGGATTCAAAAGGGTTGCTCATAAACTTTGAAACAGACTACGCGATTACAAACAAGCTTACGCCTTTCATTTCGATGCAGAACCACTACAGTCTTCTATACCGTGAAGAAGAGCGGGAAATGTTCCCGACACTCGAGATGTTTGGTGTCGGCTCGATCCCATGGTCTCCGCTCGCTCGTGGTGCACTTACCAGACCGTTGGGCCAACAAACCAACCGAGGCCAAATGGATTGGTAACGTCATAGTCTCTCAGCTGAGAGGTCTCACTCCTGATCTACGCCAGGTTCATTGAAAATTATGCAACTGCTTCGTCATACGAAACGATTATCAACCGGTGTGTTCTTTGCTAACCTCTGTAAAATCGTGTGTTAACTCGGATAATGCAGAGTGGAAGAGGTGGCCACAAGGAAGGGTGTGAGCATGGCGCAAGTTGCGGTCGCATGGATCCTCACCAAAGACGGTTAGTTCTCGTTTCTGCATGTTTCATTTTGCCTGTTTAGCTGGGGCATTGCAGGCGTTACCGCTCCCATTGTTGGTACCACTAGTTTGGCTAACCTCCATGACATCATTGGTGTGTTTTCCACTGACTAGAAGCACGAATTCCATGAGCTGATGACTAACTGAAGCGGGTGTCGACGCGACGCTGTCGGCAGAAGAAATCCAATATTTGGAGGAGCCATATAAACCAATGCCTGTGTTGGGTCATACATAGCATACGAAATCTTTGTCTCGCCTACACCCCGAACACGGGTACATACATGTTGTATACTTTGTTAGCGAGCTCGATATCTCTTCATTACATAATCAAGCTCCTTGTGCTGCAGCGACGAGGTTGATGAGATTGCAGTGACTGAGACCCCTTGTAGAGGCGCGTTCACCTCGCGGACGAGATACTGACACGTTCCAGGTGATACAGGACACCTCTCTTCCTTCCCGTCTGCAGTGATCCTGTGTCTTTTCGCAACATGATTACGCGTTCACCCGTCAAACCAGCCAGACCTCTAGGCTCGGGGGTTCCTCAGGCAAGACGTGCCCCGACACCGCTCCGTTCTACCGTCGCGACTGCGACCACGTCGATGCTCACATCCTCAACCGCCACTGGCTCGACCGCCACTCCTCACGAAGCCATGGTCGCGTCGCAACTCGCGCACATCAACGACCTCGTCCAACAGAACCGCTCTCTCGAGCAGACAATCAAAAAACTCAACGAGGATCTCTCCAAGTCCGTCGCGGATAGCATCGCGCTCAACGCCGAGCGCAAGTCCTGGGAGGGAGACCGCAAGACATGGATGGGTGAACGCCAGAAGTGGATGAACGAGAGGAAGGCTTGGGCTGAGGGATGTGACACGATGCAGGCATGCCATCGGATACAACAGTACCGTGGCGCGTGTGCTTTGCATGACGAGCGTGTTGCTGTGCTCAAAATGCAGGAGGCGGCGAGAAAGGAGCAACTCAAAAGGTTCCAAAGGGATTACAAGATTACAATGTTCCAGGCGCGGGAGGCCGAGCTCGAGGCACAGGTCGATCACTTGGAGGAGCTCCGAGACGAAGCGACGGAAGTGAGAGCTTACTGCGAGAAGTCTACACAAGAGCTAAAGGCGCGGTCTGCAGTCCTCGCTGACGAAGTAAAATCGAAAACGGCGGAAATAAAAGCTGCTCACAGACAGCGTGAACAAATCGCGGTGCGTTCGTCACTAGAGCTCCTTTTAAACGTCGTCACGAAACTCCCACTATATATCAAGGATGAACTCCGGCACCTTCGAGAAGCTCATGCAGATGCAACGGCAACGTCTACTGCGACCTCCTCCAAGCTTACTCGTCTCACCACAGAACGAGATGCTCTGGAGGCTCAAGTCACCTCCCTCAAGCGTTCTCTCGAGCTCGCTCAGGATGAAACTACCCAACTTCGCTCGCAGCTCGCTAATTGGCAAAATTTGAAGAAGGGAGAAGATGCTGACGCTGAGGAAACAAGGAAGAGGAAGACCAAACTTGAGCAAGAACTCGAAGAGGCGAGGAAACGTATCAGCGAGTTGGAGACGCGCGCTGGAGAAACTGAGGCGCTCGAAGCGAAGCTTCAGAAGCAGGTTTCTCGAGTTGACACGCTCAAGCAATATCTCGGGGAGTGGAAGGTAGGACAGTGATGGAAATCCCACAAAGCTCGTCTGAGTAATCATCTCAACACAGGTGGAAGCTGAGGGACAAACGGCGGCCCGAGAGACAGCTGAGACCCAGTTGGCTAATGCACAGGTACAGATCACTGCCTTGAAGCAGAAGATCGACGACCTTGAAGCGCAGTTATCCGCTACCTCCAAGCCTAAGGTAGAATTCATGTGTCTGTTCATTTCATTCATTCCTTTGCTCATACGTGTTCCATAATATCAGTTATCGGGTAAGAAAGCACCACCCCCACCTGAACCGGCACAATCAGATGAGGAGCTGGAGAAATCACTTTGTTCGCCTTCTACGTCCACCCTGCCAGTTAAAGCCCAAGACAAGCCCAGCAAACCGGCGTCTACATCTAAACCTTCTTCTAGTAGGCCTGCTGACGCTCCCGCCAAACCGCGACCAAAGCCACGTCCTGTGAAGCAACCTGATCCTATTCCCGAACTTCAGGATAGTGACGTCGAGATCACCGACGTTCGACCTGCTCCGTCGGCTGCCCCTGAACGAAGTACGAAAGCAAAGGGTAAACAAAAGGCGGCGCAAGACGATGGCGGCGGGAGTGATACTGGAATGGCGGAGGCACGGAAGCACAAGAAGAAAGGTAAAACAAAGGATACAGAAAAAGACACAGCAACAACGGAAGTGACAAAGGCCAAAGTCGCGAAGTCGAAGAAAACCTCTCCGAGTGACGACGCCGACGAAGCACGTTCAAAGACGAAGACGAAGACGAAGGTGAACTCGAAGAAACGTACTTCGCCGGATCCTCCCAAAAAATCCAAGACCAAATCATCACAAACCAAGGACGATTCAGATGACGCTCCGGCGGAGACAGAGGATGCAGGCCCAAAGAAGAAAAAGCGGAAGATAAATCTACATCTATTCGATGGTTCTCAACCCAACACATTCGACTGGAATTTGCTGGCACAGGTACCCCTGCTCTTGTCCAACATGGAATGGTTACTAACACCATGCCATACTAGACTGAGGAAGGGTTGGGTATACCAAGACAACTCTCGCCCA
>JBBPJQ010000644.1:0-19069 GCA_038088795.1 Boletus rex-veris
ATGTCATCCATCCACGATCTCTCGGCAAGCTGCCGGTAAACAGAGATGACTGGCTTGCAACGATGGCGGAAGCCTTCAGCACCCCCATCCAGCTCGAGATGGCAAGTTATACTGGTTGCTGGCACACCCAATCCTCACCCAGGCTAAATGCTCTCACAGACTTTCCATTCCGTCGTGGAAACTCCAGGGAAGGTTGTTCTTCATGTCCGTATCCCAATTCGTTCAGGTTAACATTGCATATACTTAACATAGCGTGTCTACTCCTAATAGATTTCCATCGGCGTGAAGGGGTTGTTCGGGCGGGATGGAACAGACGAGTCAATCTGGATCATAGGGTTCGCTTCTGGCGAGGACGGGAGTCTGAAAATCAAGGAGATAGAGCAATTCGCTGACACCAGCAACTACATTGACACGGCATCTTTTGCTGCCAGTGTGAAAGCCAGCAAGTAATACTGTGCTTCCAAGTCGTTTGTCACCTGATGACGGAATATGAAACCTGTGTACATATACGATAACCAGACAGATTCATGCGAGCTATGTTCTTTGTTAGCAATTCTCTACGTACTCCAATAAACTAACAAACATTTTCGCCATGTACGACACAGCAGAACACGACGCATAAAGGTGAAGCCCCGCCCTTCAAAGCTTCAACATTCAACGTTCAACGGCGGATTACCAACCAGTTGGAGTCTATGGTGGAAGTAGGTTCGACACCTGCATCTTTGTAGTCAGCGAACAACTCACCGGACTTGTCGTTCGTGGTCATAATGGAGGCTCCCATGGGAGAATGAGAATGACTCGGAACGCAAGCGAAAGAAACGCTGCCATCAGGTTATTTACTTGCCTTGGGAAGCCTGGGAAGGCAAGATAACCGGGTCGAACATGATGCGATAAGTTGAACATGGGCCATGCGCGGAATCATCAAAGGTAGTCTCGTGCCTAGCCGTAATGAGGTTGATTTACTACGTGCCTGCGCTTCAGCTTCAAGTTTGGGATAGGTTACGGACCCCAGGAACTCTCACACGAACCCCTTTTTCGGAACCAGGCTGGCATGTAATGTCATATCACTGTGGGGCAACTGATAGTTATAGTTCAGACAAATATATGCAATAAACATAGGTCCGGGTCTACCCGGAGGGTTTGGGTGTTTGGCAAGACCTTTGGAAACAAACAAACAACAGCGCAATGACTGAAAACAATGTATGGACATGCAACAAAGCGACTAGTATAATTACATGATGCTAGGTTAGTAGTGCGCATCCCCAAGAACCAATGATCACAACCGTCTCCTATAGAGATTGAACAATAATCGAAACGTCATCCAGCCAAGGTACGTCCAAGTCCACTGTCAACACCTTGGACACACCCACCGCGTCTCCTCCAAGCCCCTGCCAAAGCAACTGCAAAGCCCTATTATCCGTCTCACAGCACGCCGACCCCGATTCTACGCATTGCAACCACCACTCGATCACGCTCCGTTGCGCCTCCCCACAAACGTCCGTAAACCCGTCCGAAGCCAGCACGAGGTATTTCCGCAGACGCTTTTGCGACGCACCAAGTGGATAATGCGTCACCTCGGCCATGGCGGATATGTATGGCGGTGTCAAGTTCCTGACGAGGAATTCCTCCCAGGGGGATGTGTCTTGACCCGGGAAGAGGTTGTATAAGATGCGCCGCGTGAACTCGGGCGGTTGCTTGAACGGCGTATCTCCAATACCTAAAGAACATTCGTGTCAGCCCAATCGACGTAAGCGGTTAGATAGCAGGGACACAACAGGCCGAAAGCCCTGAGACCCAAACTAACATCGAAAAGGAGCGATGGCACCGAGAACGCGGTCGTCGTCGACACATTCGGACTCTCCCGGGTGTTCGCTCTTGACGCGCTGCACCTCATCTTCGTTGGTGCCATTGTGACTCGTCGTCAAAATCTCGAAATTCCACGTCCGGTGGTCTGTCTCTGAGATCATGACTAATCACAAACACAGTCATCAGCCAACGAGCAATAACAGAAAGCGAATCTCCTGTGCCTACCTCCTTGACAGTCGCCGAGATTGGCTAACCATAAGTTTTCATGATCAGGGTCGACGAGCGCCACAAGCGCCGTCGTCCCATACATGCACAACCGTGCCTTCTTGAAGTTTTGCCCACCGGTTGCGTGATCGTTGAGAGTGGTGTAAATCTCGTCGTCCGGCATATTCCTGACCGATTGCAACCCGCCCGGAAACAATTCCAAGACGTCGTTGGCGATGGCATCATCAAACGCTCGAATCGCACTGCTGAACATATCGGCGATCAGCGGCGGTGGGACGGCGCGTCCACGATGCTTCCGCGTGATCTCCTCTAGAAATTCGCGCACTATGATGGGCATGTGGTGCGCCGCATGCTCCACAGTCGCGTCACCGAGATGGCCTGCGAAGAAGAAGAAAGGAAAAAAAAAAGTGACAGCTCCGTCAGATCCGAGTTCATCCCAAAGCAAGTCGCTTCAATCGCCAAGACAAAGTACTCGCCATCAAACACGGCCGTAAACATCCACGTTCGCCCATCGATATCAAGCCGATGCATCGCACACCGATCTTGGCTCCTCGTCCCAGAGAATGGTTGAAAGTTGACCGCGTCGGCACGCCACTGTCCGCCGCCACCGTAGGACATGCTCTGCGGGTCGGACGCTTGTGCAAGCCTTGTCCATGCCTCGGACGTGCTGAGACGCGTGAAGGAGCGCGGCCAGGGACCATCTTCGGGACCACAGATGGACCCAGGCATGTCGTCATACCATACCTGGGAGGACGAGGACCGGGCAGCCTGGACTTGTTTACCCACGACAGAGCCAACGGACATAATCATCACGTCGCTTGCGATAGAGAGAAGGAAGAGGGGAAGCGCGGGGCAAAGTTGGCTGTTCTCATCCGAACAGTGCTTAAAACAGACGACGCTTGCCGGCCATTACAGGTGGGCGGCTTAGGGTGGAGGTATATCCAGATTTATTGATAAATTGTGGGTCCCTGTGTCACGGTCCTGTGCACATGCACGTGGGTGGACCAAGGTGGACCTCTGGACGTAGCCTCGGGAGCAGCCAAGGATAGGCGTCGATAGACAGCCGCCACCTCATCTGCCACACGGACCACACCGCACCGTGTCCACCCCGTTCACGCGGTCATTTGAGCAGCTTAGCCGGCATGTAAGTTCAATATACGTAACCTGTGTGGTTGCAACGCCCATCTTGTTACATTAGCTACGTACCTGCGTATACATACATTATATATAATGCAATGGGACAAAGGGGTGAATGGATACAGTGACAGGATAAGGGAGTAAAAAGCATTGGAACAAGTCCGATCTAATTGTATCGCGCGTCCATGTGGGGAAGAAACTCATTAAGTAAATACTTGTGAATGCAAAGGTAACCGTTTCATTTACGGAACGGGTTGCGTGATCCGCCCGTGTTCGTTGGCGTTACCCAGGATGATCCGCCAGTTGCCGTGGATGACTGTCGAACTGAGGCAGCATACACCTCAGCATCCGTTTGAGGCTTGGGTGAAAAAGGTTCCCGTCTCATCAGGCTCGGCTTCTTGTAAACCGACGAGCCAAGCGTGGTCGAGGAGAATCGCGAGCTCAGCAGATTCGTCTTCACAGGTTGCCGAGGTTCAGGTCCCCGCTGTGGCATCCCGGTCACTTCGGAATACAAAGATACCCCAGATAGCCGCTGAGAATGATATGATTCGTAGTCATGCGACTCCATCTGCGTAGGATCATGGGGGGAATTTGCCCTCGAAAACCCATAGACACCAATGAGCTTCTCCACCCGATCGTGTCGTGCCTCTTCCGCAGCGCGCAGCTTCCAGAGTGCAATCTCCTCGGAGTCCGGACGAGGATCGCTGTGCGAGTGTCCGAACAGCCTTTCGCCGAATCGCTTGAGGCGCAGTCTCCAATTGGACTTATGGTCGAGGGCTTTGGCGGAGGCAAAAACTGCCGTCTCCTTTGCGCGTTGCTTCCGTGCACGACGGCGCCAGCAGTACAGGAACGCAACGAAAATGAACGCACAGCCGAGTGCCATGAGGAGGATCTCCCACCACGATAAAGACTGCGTCGTCGTACTCGTGGGCGCCGAGATACCCGGGATGGATGGCAGAGGCGAGGAGCCAGAACTGGGGACGAGAACGAGTTCCGCGAGGCATGCGCCTAGGCCTGGGACGACATTGGTTCCGCCACTGCAATTAGCCGCGACACAGGTTCCCCCACGGAGGACTTGACTAGAGCTTGAACAAGCGAGACAGTTGTTTGGACCTGGACCCGAGCAACTGGGGCAACTCCCATCGCACGATTGACATGTGGACGACGTAGCGTCAAAGTACTGGTTTTGGCTACAGATAGCCAGGCAACGACCATTCGTGGGGACTGGCAGATTCTTGTTGCAACTCGCGCATTGATTGAAGGATCCACCGGAACAGGTTGCACAATCAGGGTGACAAGTGACACAACTGCCGGATGATTTGAATGTGTTCGATGGGCACGAAGTGACGCAGGAACCGTTAGAGGCGAGTAAACCATTATTGCAAGTCAAACAGTAATTAGCACTGCCAGAGCAGCTGCTGCATGACGACGAGCATGCTGCGACAAAAGTAAGCGAGAGCACATAAAACGTTCGCACGGTACGAACTGGTACAGGTCAGGTTATCCGTGGGAGATAGGAAGGTTCCCGAAGGGCAACTTGGCACACAAGCCCCTTGGTAAAGGACATAACCAGGCAGGCAACCAGTGCATTGGGCCTGATTGATTGTCGATGCCACATTGAAATTTGGAATCTGGCAAGAAGTGCACTTTGGTCCACAGTCTGCGAAGGCCGACTTAGCGGGATCTAAGAATAAACTATGGCACGCACTGTCGCACTCATGCTTGTTGTTGTTAGCAATAAGAGATGAACCTTGGCAAACACCACCGCTGTTCGTTTGCACGCAAGCACCGTTGAACGAATACGTGCCAGAAGCACAGATAACGCAATCGTTCGACGTAGACCCCGTACACGTCTGACACTCGGGAGCACAAGGCTGGCAAGAAGACCCACCACTGTAACTACCTGGAGGGCACACAGTACCGCTGGAAGTCTTTTGTTGAACAGCATCACAGAGCGTGCGATCATTAGCGTCTTGAGTAAAACCCGATTTGCAAGTTATGCAGTCGCCAGATCCATCTGCGCATTCGGCGCAACCAAGCGAACAAACTAAATAGCAAGGTCAAGAAATGTGTCTCAGAGCACTATAAATATACTCACTTTCACAGTTCCCGTTGGAATCGAGGAAGAAGCCAGACGCGCACGCAGCACACTGAGTACCGTTTGACGCGGAGGTCCAACCCGGAAGGCAGGTGCATTGGCCATGGGGGCCACACTCCCCATTGATGCAGTTACAACTCGATGGAGGATTTGTCACGATCGGAGCAAGGCAACGGCCCGTGCCTGTCATCCCATCGTCACAAGACGTGCAGCCTGAAGGACAAGGTTTGCATGTCGGTCCAAAATATCCGGGAGTGCACGACTCGCAGGAGGTTCCATTTAAGCCAGTTGGGCACACGCAGGTACCCGAAGGAGAGCAAACACCACTCCCAGAGCAAGGCGGTGAACACGCAGTGGATTGCAAGTTCAAAAGCGAGAGAGAACCAGAAGCAGTCTGAGGTAGCTGGCTAACGTCGGGTACCGAATTCCAGAGGATGACTCGGCTGTTGCTACCGGTAGAAACTTCTGCCCATACATTTCCGGAGAGTGCCAATGACGATCCGTCTAACGTGGATGCATTTGCGATCGGCGAATTTGACAGACCGGTATAGGATCCTTGACCAGAGTAAAATGCCTGCGGGTACACCGCAATACCTGGCTGAAGCTGCACCGTAAGCGGTAAAGAGACGGATGACTTTGAGCTCGAGTTTGCGAATCCAGCCGAAGGAGACAAGGTGGCCGAAGAAGACGTTAAGAGGTCATGAAGAAGTTGCGGGTTTGTCGAAGAGGTATATTGGCCAGGTAGCAAAAGCACCGAAGTGGACTGTCCTGATACCGACAGGGTGCTACCGACTGATGCAAATTGAACGACGACGAGACTCTGCTGCGCGAAGATGACCTACTGGTGGTATTCGAATAACCATCAAGGCATTGACCAGCAACGCAAACGACAGATGGAGATTGCGCGACTTGGAGGGTGTTAGCGGATAGACGTCAGACTGGGTAGTGAACGACCTCACCCACAGACGCGCCAAAGGCAAGAGAGATAGCAAGGATGCTCGACAACATGCCGAACGAATGAAACAACAATGTAATGAGCGTGGAAGACAAAGGGAAGAAGGAAAGAGCGACGTGCTCCTGTGGGTGAAATCGGACCTAGTGGACATCCTTTTTGTCGTGTTCGGAGAATAAAGGAGCTTGGTTGCCGCTCAACCAAGAACAATGCCGACAGAGAGAGAACAATAACTTTGGCTAAGCGACAATTGCCCACTTTCGGTCACCACTGATGTGGCTGTGCAGCTGTCGTCCATTCTGTGATTCAGAATGGAACTCTGGCGCGGTGGACACTGCGAGGGTGGGGACCCAATATCAATGACAACAAGGGTTATCACTGAATTGGCATATCCTGATGGACTAAACAAACTCGCCATTTGGAAAGACCTTGCTACGTGTACATGATAATGGGGATAGATGTGCCGAAAAAAAAACAATGATCTAAATCTTGCAATACAATAATACGAAAACATGGTCCATGCAAAGCGGAAATGAGAAAAGCCTGACAAGCGGTTTCACCGCAGCCACAAGGCTACAGCCGACGGATATCACCTGCAAAAACGCAAACAAGTCAGCGATAAGAATGCAATTTAGAAGGAATCGGGAATGATCAGTGAATAAAAAGGCAATACATGTTTTCCGCAGCCAAACGCTCGGAACAGGTCTGATGGGTATCATCCTCGAAGGGTACCGTGAAGAGCGTCTACTCACTGGCATCATCGCAAGGTGACGAGCATTGGAGGCATAGCCGTAGGTGCAGGCTTCCATCTCAGGCTCGCCGGAGAAGGGGACCCATACACCCAATCCAATTCCTCTTCCCCATCAACCTCACTATCGCTCTCATCAGCATCTTCCACGTACACCCCAACACCGACACCCTCTTCTGGCTCCAGTAGTACCTCTCTGCCTCTGTGCCGCTCTCGCATTTGGAGTTTCTTCAACGCTGTAATCAAATCCTCTGCCAATGTTGCTGTGTTCGGTGGGACCTCCCGAGTTTGCTCCCAGCCTACTGGAGGTGATCCCGGAGGAGAGATCAAGAAATTCTTTTCCAGCGGCGGAGGTCTCAAGAAATTATCGCCAGACGGCGGCGAGCGAGTCATTAATGGACTCCGGTCAGCCCGGAAGACGCGGAGAGTAGTCGGGGAACTAAAAGTCTGGTGAGGGCACGAGCATGAACAAGGCGCTCCGTGCTTACCCATGGCTCGGTTGGATAATTAATGGATCACAGCTCCGTTTTGCTTGCTCTGCCGAGTCTTCGTTGGAGTAGACCACGATTATACGTGAGAAGCAGGACAGTGGTGCCCATTGGTTGATTTCGCCATAGAGAGAAAAAAAGTCGCGAAGTGCTTCTAGGATTATGGGCTGGAAAAAATCTTGAGGTACTTGGGTGATCAAAAGGGTGTTTGTTAACTCAGGTCCCTTTGTCGGCGAATGTGGTGGTGAATCGACTGAAATGATGGATATCGAAGGCATAGCAGTAAGCTCGTGTACCGTCTCGCGGTGGATGGTCGCTGTTATGTGTCAGGTCCGAACGTGTGGTATCTTATACCGCTCATCTTTGCTTACGTAATGTACCCCCAATACACCGCCCTGAGACACTGCGGCGCACGAGTGCCTTGGCTGTGTCGCCTATCTTACTTTCCGGTGGTCCCTGTGTTCTTTGACACAGTCGAGAACGGAGTGCGGTGTTGGGAGGTTATATCTTCTCCCTGGAATGTTTCGGCACTGTGGTCTGGCCATGCGGCCAGTTGCCATGTTTCATTCTGGGGCTCGGCATATGCTATCAAATGATGATCGATACAAGGATGTTACACCACACCACCATGGTATCAAGATCGTGAACTTGAAACCCTACAATTGTCGAACAGCACCCCGAAAGTCTGACCTCTACAGACTGATCACTCAGATTCAACCCGCATCTTCTTCTGTACCGCTTCATGTTTCTCCTTGAGGGCCTCTGTCCGTTCTTCCTTGGAGGCATCGTAGGCAACAGTTACCTGATTAAATCTGTACATCTATTAACATGGGGCTATGCAAACAAGCACTGTTGTGCTTACGGATTATCTGGGGACTTCTGGAATTGCTTGTACAAGATGTCCTGTGAGATTGATACCGTTAGTAAACCTTGATTTGACAAAAAGCAGTATAATCATGTGACTGACGTGGTACTGTTGTAGCCGCAAGCCAGGATGCTAACGAACCACAGTTAACGCTATGCCACTAGGCCGAGGTAGGTACTTGCCTCGACTTTGAGATTTGGTAGTTCTGTTTCTTTGTAAGCTTCGAAAGCGGCCTGTCCTTACCTGAGCATCTCGGATAATGTATAAATTGCGACTGAACGAACCTTGAACCTCCGCTACGGCACAAATCACGAATGAGTATGTGTGTGGTGACAGATGTTGATGACGAACCTCTGGATGCCTTTCGATACCAGCAGCCTGCTGGCCAACACTCGCCTTGTCCATCTTCGCAGTGACGACTTCTAGAAGATCAAGTGCGTTGTCGATTCCACTCGTTGCAAAACTTTCCACCTTCTCTGGAGGAGTATCCTTCGACTTCTCCGGTTCCTTCCCAAAGTCTCCACCTGCAGCAATTGCACCGGGCCCCGCAGGCGTGGCAGCTTTTGCAGCCTTCTTGGCCCCAGCCTTGGGTGTTGTCTTGACCTGTGATGGCACGGCTGCCTCTTCCTCTGCAAGCAAACGCGCGTTCTCGGCTTTGCGCGCCAAGTCCTCGCGGCGCTTCACCTCCCGCTCCTCCTTTGCCTTGTTTGATTTGGCACCTTGGTCCCAATTATCAGCTTCCTTGCGTTCCTGAGGTCATACAGGATTAAGTAGTTGTAGCTGAGCAGTGGTAACCATGGTACCTTTTCAGCCGCCGCCGCCTCTTGTTTCTTGGTTTTGTTCTCCGCCTTTTTAGCACGGCCGCTCTCTTTCTTTGCGTTATCGCCTTTAGGAGCCATGATGCGCTATAGCTTCAAAGTCAGGCTGTGACAAGCGTGGTGTAGGAATGAGGTAAAGAGCTGTGGGATGACTCAGATCTAATCTAATCTGGGTCACACTGTCACAGCTTCCGATTGTACATAAATTGCTGTTCGTTCTTTTCGTGCGTTCCCTTATCATCTCCTCAACAGTCCGTCTGACACTGCTGACAGAGCTTCTTCATTCCTCTGAACGCTCATCTTTTCTGGGTAGTCCTTCAGCCGACGCCACAGCGACATGGGTGACTCGGCCGTGAGTAAATGGGCTTCTGGTGCGAGCTGTGAGTACTACAGGATGTTTCTCGAAACGTCTTTCTGAATTATCCCTTGGATTAGACGGTCCAGTGCTATCTCAGACCGATCTCTACCTCCTCAACACTGAACTCCAATTACACCCTATTCTCCATGGCACAGATCCCGGTTTCCACCTCATATTCAATCTCGTCACTGGTGCGATGGATTTGGTCGATACAATTAGCTGTATACTCAATTTCCGGCTCGTTTTACCAGGTTCGACGGGAGGATTCAACAACGAGGCTAGAGATCGTGATATCCCCTTCACTGCCAAGGACGAACCCGCCACACTGCCGCGTGTCACGGACCTTATCATTATCACCGAACTCAGCCCATGGTGCACGATCGTTCATAATGATCGAGGCGTCACCACAGGAGACGTCTGCGGCACGATATGGAAAGAGTCCGTTTCTCGAGCGCTTCCACCGCCCATCACAGACCTGCTGACAATTTGGTTCCGCGGAACTAGGTATACCGAGAATTACATTACGGAAGCAGAATTCTCTTCTCTTCCGGCGCGATTGCAAGAACAGGTCAAACGCGTTGCTCAGAACAACCAGGCAAGCGGAGGGTGGCCCGGTGCGATGTACTATAATACCCCGCAACCTAACCGGTACAAGCGAGTTGGTAAGTGTCACGTACAGTCTGAATACCATACATGGGTTTATGTTCCGCCTTTGCAGACTGGCTTAGAGACAAGATTTACTTTGAAGGACTGACGAAGAAGGATCATTATACCTCCTCTCGTCTTGGATTCAAAGCGCCCAACATTTTCGTGATGAACCTAGCCTCGTGATTAATAATCGGAGTGCTGTGCAGAAATCTCGTGTCTTGGTTTGTATATCATCTGCTGTGCAATCATCATAACCCCCTCAGTTTTCACTGGCTGGTCCACACCCTGTTTCACCCGCGTCCATCTACATCCGAGTCGGTCATCCCGATTCGGGACTAGACAAGATTCATAGCGTGCGCTTATTGTCGCAATGTTGTAATATCTGCATGTTCTTCCTTTGGTCGCTCTTCTAGGCATAAACGATCCACCATGGTTGTCGCTTATTATGCGATATAATTTACAATCTCTACAGGCCTGCCAGCGCCTGGCGTAAGAAACACGACCGGGGCATGTAACGACAGACCAGATGATATCGCTAAGCGTCGTTCTGGTCATTCACGTCACCATCGCACTCATTCTCGAGGAACAAACTACTAGTAACGACTCGCTCGACGACATGTTGTCAAAATCAGAGAAAATGTGAGGCGCGTTGCATGGATACGCATCCTAGGTGTTCGCTGGTGTACCATCGACGAGGACGAATTCAGCATGAAGAGAAATTTGTCAACACTAATGAAGGTCAGGTATCCGAGTCAGAAGGCATAGCAAGATCTACCACAACTGCATATCAAGATGGAATAAGAAGTCAGTTCCAACAAGAGGTCCAAGACTCCCCAAGCAGAGAACTATCAATGTCAACGTATGGGAGTACAGGACTCCAACATGACTGGCAGTAGACCCGGGGTACATTGCATGGAGAGCAATTGGGATGCTTAGTCGGTTGATAACTTCGATAATCTCGGGGTAACCCTCGCTGTCAATTCGTGGCAGGAGCGACGTGGTGATCTCACTCCCCCGATCCGGCGCGTTCTGCGCTTGACGCCGGGGCACATGTCGCTCCCTTTTGTGACAACCACCGATCTTTTTTGTGCTCAAACCTCGGGTCATCGCAAATATATTATGTCTGGAGAAGCTGACCCGAGCCAATTTTCTCTCGGAGAGATTCGTTTTCTTTCAGACGCATTTTCTAACACTGATAGGTGATGGATCGCCATATAGTAATGATATCGAGGGTGCCTTAAAGTTGAGGAAAGCTTGAATCAGATCATCCTCTCTTGGACCATTCACAGTGCGATCGAGGCACTCCAGGACTTGTCAATACCCGACCACTTGTCACATCTATTGATGGCGTTGACCATCGTCATGGCGTTCCGATGTCAACATTGTGTCCGTCAATGGAATGATCAGCGCTCGATCTTATCCGCCAGTATTTGCTGCTTCCTTTTACGACAGCCGCTAAAGCGCTAATCTTTCATTCATTCCATTGTACTTCAATCAATCCAGAGAGACTGAGGATGATCTGATCCGAACTTCTTTCAACGGGATCGATGCCCTTTCACATTCTAACAAACCCTGTTCAAACCAGAAAACCAACAAAGAAAACATTTCGAAAGTCGTTATAATTGACGACTTGCATCGTCTCGTATCTTTCAGCGGTTTACAAGCTGAGATTGATGGGAGTGCAGCCAAGGTTGATCAACCCATTCCTAAACTGTTGTGGGGTGCATTCTGAATTGTCGATGTCGACAGCAATGTGACCCTGTTTGGGTGCACACAACCACCAGAGGACACCGCATGGTACTTCATAGCCTTCCTTATACGGCGAATGCTTCCATGCTTCCTGCTACAAGCCCAACGTAAGCCGAGCGGTGAAGTACGCCCTGATTCCTCAGCATGTTTATAAGCAATTCTTTCGGTTTGTCATGACAGCGGTGGACATTCAACCAAGTACGAGACGGCAACCCCAGCGGGCCTGAGCAGAAACGGACGCCACACTAGGAGGTTATATATGGTGCTTCCGAGTACGGTTTTGTCCAGCACAACAGTCGCCCGCAGTCGAGCTTGCCTAGCTCATTTGAAGCTGCGACGGAAAAGTTTTTGGGGCTGAATCCCAGTGTACTGTCATCTAGTAGGAATCCACAGCAAGTGAGCTGCAGCAGGCTGTGGATGCACAGCCACCGATTACTTTGCCCAAACGAGATGGGCGTGAGCCGCTGCTGTTCCGCCTACCCATCCCCACGTCTCCTCAAAATTTCTGTCCGATCATCTGTGACTCCTGGATCTGCTGATTAGGTATATCTTTTCGTGTCTGTTTCATGCCTAGACTGATAGTTCTGCGCAAGTAGGCGTGGAGTTGCGAGTCGTTCAGAGCTAAACAGTGAACCGAACTGCCACAACTTGAACCTGCATGAATCCTCTGAGAATTGACATCGAGAATACCATCTGATCGCGGTGGCCGTCAGGGTGTGATCCGGACCCTTTCAGAACCCCGAGTCGGCTACCTTCTCCCGTTGTCGCGTCACGCCACCATTCACTTGTACGAGTCACAAGCTGTCCTGCAATCAATCCCGACGCACCCTGTCTTTCCGTGTGTACTTTTCAAGCTCATGATTTCGCAACCAATTTGATCACCATACGCCACCTATAGGTTTTGCAGTGTATCGATCTGAACCACACATATATATCCTTGTATATCAAGCATGCTATACGACAACCCTTCGGGGGCCAACACCCCCTTCATTCCTCCCTTACCATCCCCCGATAGCGTAGTCCCCCCTCCCGTCCCCACACTAGATCATCGGGACGCCCCATCGTGGGCCCAACCACAAACTCCGATGAACTACCCATACTATCCCTCCACACCATACAACACGACCCCATTCATCCCATCAATGCCTAGCATCCATGGCACACCCGCTTCTCAGGCACGTTCCGAGCCGCCGGGTTCATACTACCCTGCGCCGTCCGCCCTCCCTGTTTCTCCCGGAATGCCACATGCACCATTTGGTGGGCCACAAGCAATGCCTGCTATTCAGGTTTCCGCCGACTTTACAGGATATCCCATGGCGTTGCAAGGCACGCCGTGGGCGCAGCCCCCACCGATGCCACCTCCAAACGCGATGCCCCCTCCCCAGTGGCCTGGTCAGCATCCGCCAACTGCGTACAATCCTTTCAACCAACCTCTCCCTGGTACTATGTGGCCCCCAATGGTTACACCCGCTATGGGTATGGGTCCTTTTACGCCCGCGGCGGCAGCGTGGCCCATGCCCCCAGGAATGTCACCACACCCGGCGTATGCCGGATATCCGCCCGGATATCCACCGTGGCAGCATCCGACTCAACAACCACCGCCCATTAAAATTCCCGGAAACCCAGGAGACACAGCTCAAGCGGCGTTCCGGTGGACAAACGATGCTGATCGCATGGATCCCTTTGCTGAAGGATCACACTGTACGTCGTACCCATCGCGAACTTTAGTCGTCTGGGTTGCTAATCCAGCCCGGCCGTCGTCCAGATGGACCCGTCTTAGAGCCATTCTTGGCAAAAATTGTTGGAGCTGCCATCAAACTCAACCCGCTTCTCGCGCCGCCACCCGACACGCAAGATGACTATCTCCGATGGAACATGCTCTTCCACACCAGCAACTGCTATCGGACGACAGAATCCCAGCGATCCTGGGTAAAAGGACGGAACGCGCCCGCGACACACCCGCGCGTGACCCACATCCGCATCATCTCCCGTCCGTTCCCATGGATGATCCACGTACGCGCACAGAACCCCAAGCTAGGCGTCACGTGTGGAGAAGTGTTGGATGCGATTTCCATGTACATGTACGGAGACGTGGCCAAGAAGGAATACGAACCCCTGCCGCCGACAAGGAAACGACAGATATGGGAGAGCTACCGGTTCAACCGGTCTACGGACTCGAACGCGCCGGGGGGACGTCTCGGCGAGGGTCTCAAGCGGCTAGACTGGTTGGGCTCTGCGTCGCGATTCGGAGGGCTTGTCCCCAGCGATTCGTTTGTCAAGGAGCATTGTGGGGATGTGTTGCCGTGCACGTTTGAGCTGAAATGTCTTCCGACGTACTCGTTGACGGTGGAAGAGGTGCGCGAGCAGCAGCGCCGTCTGGAGAATCCACCGCGTCACCATAGCCGGAGTCGGAGCCGGCCTGCTCATAGCCGGCAGCCTTCCCCGCGATCGGTGACGGTACGCTCGACTTCGGATGACGACGAGGACGAGTAGGTATTGAGAATGGAGGATATTGTCTCATGATGAAGCTTTTGATGTTTGGATTTGATTCGCGTCATACCACAGATTATTCGTCACTTTATTCGTGCTGCTGTTTTCAGTGCTGAGTGTTGTTTTATCACTTTTTTGTTTTGTTTTGTTTTTAGCATCCCACCACGGCGACTGGGCGAAGGCTTATCTGATCAACGTGTTTTCATACGACTGACATCCGCATACTACTCTGTGCCGCTCCGTGCATGACAAATGATAGAAAACCGAGAGAGGGGTTCATGGAAAATATCCTACAAAGAACTATATAGAAGAGATAAAGGCTGAGCAGTCTACATCGTTTGAGTAAACTCGTAGTTTAAAGACGTTCACCGCGGAGGCGACGAGCAAGAGCCAGATCCTTTGGTTGACTGCGAGGTGTGAACAACGAGGATACACAAGAGGTATGTGCAACGTACATCGTGACGCGCTTGGCGTGGATGGCAGCCAAGTTGGTGTCCTCGAAGAGAGAGACGAGGTATGCTGGATGCAAAGCGTCAGTCATTGTCCGAGTGCATAACAATGGATAATCATACCCTCACTGGCCTCTTGAAGCGCCATCACAGCCGAGGACTGGAAACGAAGGTCGGTCTGGACATGACAATAAGGTGAGAGACATGGCGACGAAAGGATGAAGGACAAACAGACCTTGAAGTCCTGAGCAATTTCTCGGACGAGCCTCTGGAAAGGCAGCTTGCGGATCAAGAGCTCGGTGGACTTTTGGTACCTTCTGATTTCACGCAGCGCGACCGTGCCCGGGCGGAACCTGTGTGGCTTCTTCACACCACCGGTAGTAGGGGTCTTCTGCTGAGATCAAGTAAGTAGACGATCCAGGATAGTCAAGCGTAGTCACTTACTGTAGTTTTGACGGTACGCTTGGTGGCAAGTTGGAGTTGTTTCCTTGGTTGCTTGCCACCGGTGGTCTTGCGAGCAGTTTGCTATAATTCCGAAGCAGAGGTAAGTGTCTGGAAGAAATACATTGGGAATATCACGGGAGGTTAACGGGATCACAGGAGACCCGTCTAATGAAGACAAGTGATTGGTTGGATCCTCGGTGCCGCCCTGCGCCGCCACCTTGCCACGTTTGTAGAGCGCGTGACTTTGCGTCACACCCCCTGTCGCGGAACCACCATCATGTCCCCGACCGTTGACCAAGGTATCAACACCGGGACATCAGTAATCTCAATCATTCATTTCGAGGATAGAATAAGGAAGAGAGAGTCAGCAGTGGAAGCAGTACCTTGGTGCGTGCCATCGGGTGTGTTCAACTGTTGCGAGTAATATTTGAGAAAGAGATGGTTGTGGTAGAGAAAAGAGAGCAATAGAGGGAATTTCCGAGGTGGGTCCCACTTAAATATGCCGCCCTCCCACTCCGCTTGTACGTTGCCTTTGTGACTCGATGTTCCGCCATTTTTGTGGACAATGCCCCGGCAGAGAACAGAGCAAAGCCACTCAGTTGTGCACTGCCACATGACCAAACCTCCGTAAACAGTTCCGCTTTCGATCGAAGCAAGTTCAACCAACTCTCTTATAACCCATTCCCGCCCTGCCACCTGCTACGGCCATAGCTGTGGTAGTGCCAGCGCTTCGCACGCCATCACGCCTCGCTAAGCCGGGATCACCGCATCTCCCGATGGGTAAGGGTTACAAGGGAGTCGACTGTACAGTAGAACTTGAACCTAATGAATTGAACGAGTACATCTCAACTCAAAGGTGCAAGGCAACACATCCCCACATCGCTCCTTCACGAACGCGTCGTTGGAGACAATCCCTTCAAGATTTGTCGCGACGCCCAGCCAGTCCTGCCGCTTTCGACCCTCCGGCATGGCTTGGCGTTGCCATATACGCGGCAAGTGCTCATACTCCTCAACCGTCACCTCCTCGCAAATGGACGTGTATATCGCATCCAACACCTCCCCACATGTGATACCAAGCCTGGCGTCTTTTGCATTTGCGTGGATCATCCATGGGAACATACGTGATATGATGCGGATACATGTCACGCGCGGGTGCGTTGCTGGAGCATTCCATGCTACCTCCCGGGATTGGGGTCGTGGGATCACAAAGCTGTTTTGGTTGGGACGGATGCGCATGTTCCACGAAAGAAGTCTAACCCGGTCACCTGGGGGTACGAGAAGCGGGTTAAGTCGAATGTTAGCTCCAACAAGCTTTGCCAAGAATGGGTTCAGGACAGGTCCATCTGTACAACAATAAAGGGCTACATCAGGAAACGCGTGGTGTGTACTCGGTTCGTCTAGGACGTACAGTGTGGTCCTGCGGTGAAGGGATCAACCCAATCCACTCGAGGATGTTCCCGTGCTCTGGGTGCTAACGATAACGTGGGGTTGGTGAAAATCCGGGGAAGATAGTCAGAAAAATCGTAGTAAGACTCGTCATCTGAAACTGTAGTTGGGGAAGCATCCGGCACATCGGCGTTCCGTGGAAGGGTTGATCTCGGAGTAGCATTGTCGTCCAGACGGCCAGATATATCAGACTGAAGCAAGGCTGGACGTGTTTCAAGAATTTGAAGCAAAAGAGTCTCTTCGCTAGTATACCGAGGGGACTGCAAAGTCGTAACTTTTCCCTTCGCTAGAATAATAGAGGGCTACATCAGGAGACGTGTGGTGTGTACCCGGGTTCGTCTAGGACATACAGTGTGGTCCCGCGGCAGATGGAGCAAACCGATCCGGATACTTTCCATGATCGTCAATTATGCGGTGAGAGTCGGTGTTGGTTTGACCTGCTGACACCAGTGCAGGCTCCAGTTTTGTTTCATGGGTTGCTACTGTACCAGGAACCGGGCGACGTCGGGTGCGCGGATTTGGTATTGGTGTTCGGTTATCTGTAGTGATGGGACTATGGCGCTCGCGTCGTTTCCCAGTCGCTCGCTTTCCAGGAGGTGTTGCCCATTGGGATGCAGCAGGAATATAAGGAGGGAAATTTGCATTTAGCATTCTAGAATCGTCGTCAGGAACTATGGTTTGGGGGACATTTGGGACATCGGCAGGCCATGGACTGAACTCGTCATTCGGATCGTCGGGCAAATCAAACAGAGAAGAGGCCGGAGAGGCCGGACTTGATTCAAAAGTAACTCTGCCGGCATGTTTAGGGTCCTGTAAAGCCGAAACTTGTTCCTTCACTGGAATTAGTCGCAACATCAAACCAAATGACAACTCAGACGGACCTGCCCTCTGGTCGATGTCGATGATGTGCCGATCACTATTGGAGCCGAGTCTTCGAACGAAACGAACTTTCGGTTTCGCAAATATACCACACCTGTAGAAATGGGTATCGGTTCGAATAAGAGGGTGATATGAGCACCCACCTTCCTTAGATATTATATCGTATTTTTGAGATACCAATGTCTCGAGTCGACCTTCTTGCGCAAAGTCCTCCGGTTGAAGTAGTTTCTGTGGTTCGCAAAGGTGAGGACTTTACGTTGGATGAGGTCCACAATAAACCTTTTCAAGCATGGTAATCCAAACATCGTCATGAGTAATCGCAATGCGGGCAGAAGGCTCCTGAATGACGAGATTGAGCACTGATCTCGCTTTAATCCAACATCGACGGACCTTGTTCAACAAATATTGATTGATGATGTCAGATGGATGAAAGGCCTGTCGATGCTCTGGTGATCAATGGACCTTCGAAATGGCTAATCCGGCACTAACCTGCGACGCTTCTGGTATACGGTGAATAACGACATGTTCACCGACTGCTAGTGCGCCCTTATTCTGGATCTCATCTCGAGCATCATCGAGCGCCGAATCAACAGCTACTTCATCCCGCATGCCGCTTCCAGAAAGCTGGGGAGTCTTGTCGGTGGACAGACCACCAAACGTGTAGGCCAGCCAAGAGTCTGCCGGAACTGCACCGGAAGACCTCACAGGATTTGGTCGTGTGGAAGGGGCATCTGCCTTGACGCTGATCCGCTTTGTGCCGAACATACCGGTCCGGAGTGCGATTTTGAATCCACGGATGAACACAGCCTGATTGGGGAACTCGTATTTTTCTCTAGGCCCAACGCGCCAATCTAGAGCACGCGTCGTATCCCATGTGTATGTGGCTGCGACATTCTCTCCGTCAGCCTGAGCGATCCTGAATTGGGCAGAATAATCTGCGGTACCCGCGGTTTTCTCAAATGCTGCCAAGGACCAAGAAGTGGTTTTATAAAGTCCCGTGATCAAATAAAGGGAGTCATTGGCAATGATCTGGCCAACCTTTTCTTCGGCGAAACGGTACCAATCAGCTCCATGCTGTGTGGCCACTTCCAAAAAACGATGATGATTCCGTAGGTCGTGGCGATCAGCTCCGTCCGGTAGGATGAGCAACGCGCCTCCACTAGAAGACAAGGTGAATCCGTATTCCAGTTCAGGTGGAGGGGTCCTGGGGATCAATTGTCAGTAAGATGAAACGATGTCGTCCTCTTGTGACCGAGTGACACACCTCGATGAGCTGTCTGCGGCTCGCCTAGCGGTCCTCGTAAAACTTTTCACTGAGGAGTTTGCAAGGACGCGACCAGGATTCTCTGCGTTAACGACGGTTCGGATGTCCATATCACTCAATTGGATAGGCTCGAAACTGTCTGGAACGCCCGTAGCTCGATGGAAAGGATGATCCTGTGGTAGGCAAATGTTGAAAAAGACATCGA